>JABSTQ010000604.1:12500-35000 GCA_013358835.2 Ixodes persulcatus
CTCACTTGCACGTAGTGTCCGCTGCCTATCAAGTATGCCGAGGAAAGGGGTGCGAATAACCCTGGATGCTTGATAGCAACGGGAGCTCTCGTAAGTTTCATGTCGTGGAACTTAGAGGCGTCCGGGTTGTCATCCGGACTCTCGTACTGGCGGTAGATCGCCTACTCCGCAGCCCGGAGAAACTGTGGGAGTTGGGGTTGCCAGCCCCTTCGCCCGAAATAACTTGGCCCGAACATTACAAAGAAAAATCATGATCGTGCCCGCCGTCTGGCGGGTGCTCCAAGTCAAGCTCTGGCGAGCGTACCTGGTGACGGTAGCGGTGTGCCTGATGTGCCCGCGGACCACCTGTCGTTTGGATGCACCACTTGTACGAGACGTTTTGCGACACTCCGTGGTTTGCGAGTGCACGCTTCGTTGGTGAAACATGACGTTCAAGACGGAGCCCTTCGAGTGCCGCGGAGCGATGGTGCTCCGAGGACAGAACCTGCTGTGGAACGACGGAACTCGGACAGTGCAACGTGTGGTTGTTTGGACACGGACACCAGTGGTGCGTGCACAGCCTCACCAGACACTGAGTTCATCGTGCCTTCTTCTTCTCCCTCTTCTCCCGCCTCCCATCCTCCTGTCCTTCCCCACGTACCTTGCGTGGGGGATCTCTCTCGACCTGACAATGAAGCAACGTCGGGCTCGTCTCCGACGTCTTGTTCGATGAGTCAAGGCGTCAACCAGTCGGGGAGTCAACCACAAGTTGGCCCTCAGTTCCACGTTTGCCCGCAGTGTGCGAGGGCCTTCACTTCTTCTCGAGGCCTCTCGCAGCACCAGAGGAACGCCCACAAGGCGTCCTACAACGCTGCGATCAACATGGAGCGAGTAAAACCAAGATGGGACAGCGAGGAGTCCTACCTCCTCGCGAAGAAGGAAGCAGAGCTAGGACCTGAAGTAAAGAACATCAACCAGGTTCTGCATTCCCTGTTTCCTTCGCGCACTTATGAGTCCATCAAGAGCCACCGGAAGCAGCCGACGTACAGGGAACTGGTGGCAAGCCTGGCAGAGGAGCGAGCCGCCAAGATCCGGGAGGAACTTCAGCGACAAAGGACAACCTGTGCTCCTGTGCTGGGTTCCCGGATGACTTCAACAACGGAAGCTCCTGGAGCCAGGCCCAAATCCTCCAGAACCAGACGAGTTCAAGCTGCTGGCAGGCCTGCTGTGGAGGACTTCCTGGAAACTCTGGACACAGACGAGGAGGACCTTGACTCTTCAACAAAGACGACAAGCGACACTACCTGGAGCCCTAACCGAAGGGCTCCGATGGGACGGGGAGGTGTGCTGGCGAGTGGAGGAGGGGATGTGGTGACACCCGGTGGTGCTGTGGCCCATGTGGCGCAGCAACCTCGGCGATCCCGCTTCCCTCTTTCCGCTCCCGGGCCGCCTTCGTTCCCAACTACCGATGATGTCGGTTGCCTGATGTCCCGGGAGACCTCATGGACCTCCTGGACCTCGGACCAACACCTGGATGCTACTGCCCGGGCCTCTTCTCCTGGACCTGGTGCCAACAACCTCGCCCCACCCGCCGGAGACTGCAGTGATCCAGCTGCCCCGCTGCCACCTAGGGTGGATATACAAGACTCAGCCAAGCAGGTGGCTGACGAGCTGCGCACCCTGGTCTCGCGGGCCCCGCCACGGTCCTTTCAGGGGCCGAGGCTCTGGGACGTGGCTCGACAGGCACTACTGGGTGTGGACATCTGCAGCCAGGTCGATGACTACCTACGGGCAATCTTCCGGGTCCCGGGCCCCCCAAGGAGACAGCAGCACCGAAATGCAAACCAGCCTGGAAGAGAGAGCAGACGAAAAAAGAAGAAACGGGACTACGCCACCACACAGGAGCGCTTCAAAAAGCGACAGGCAGACTGTGCTCGGTCCATCCTAGATGGTCCATGCGCAGCCAAAGTCACGGATGGGCGTGGCTTCCTCGAGACCTGGCGTGGTTACATGACCGGTGCCACGCCTGCCCCGCCTGCTGACCCTGTTCCTGTGCCCAGCCAGCGAATTGACATCTTCCAGCCAGCAACAGCACAGGAGATCAAGACAGCACTGCCGCCTAAGAATTCAGCGGCAGTGCCGGATGGGTTTTCAGCAAGGTTGCTGCGCTCAATTCCGCTGGTACTCCTGCGGGTGCTACTAAACGTGGTGCTCCTGCAACGCCGCCTGCCGCCCTCCTGGCGTGGTGCGCGTACCACGTTCATCCCGAAAAAGAACGACGCCCAAGAACCCTCGGACTTCCGCCCGATCACGGTCGGACCCGTGCTCCAGCGGCTCTTTCACCGTATACTGGCAAAGAGGGCGACCGCGGCGGCGGGCCTGGACTACCGTCAACGAGCCTTCCAGCCGGTGGATGGGTGTGCAGAGAACATCCTCCTTCTGTCCACCGCGCTGAACGAGGCTCGCCAGAAGCTACGACCACTCTACCTGGCGATCATCGACCTGTCGAAGGCTTCCGACCGGGTCTCGACCGAGGCCATCCTCCGCGGCGCCCTCCGAGCCGGGTTTGACGACAGCTTCATCTCATACCTTGGGGAGCTGTACTCTACCTCATTTACAACGCTCCAGTATGAGGGAGAGGAGGTGAGAGTGGAGCCAACGACAGGGGTACGACAAGGAGACCCCCTCTCACCCATACTATTTAATCTTGTCATCGATGAGTTCCTGGCAGGCGTGGATACCAACGTTGCCTTCCTGAGTGGTGACTTTTCACTGGATGCAATGGCCTTCGCGGACGACCTGGTGGTGCTGGCTTCAACCCCCCGTGGACTGCAGGAGCGACTGGACAGTCTGGCGGCCTTCCTTTCACCGCGTGGACTGTCCATCAACGTCAAGAAAAGCTTCACCCTCTCGCTGCAGCCATCGGGAAGGGAGAAGATCAAGCTCCTCTGTGACAAAATCTTTCACATCGATGGGCAGTTGCTACCAGCGTCGGACGTGGCCCTCACTTAGCGGTACCTCGGGCTCACCTTCACTCCGGAGGGCACCACTTCTCCCGGCATCGAAATGGACCTCACGAACCTCCTGGAACGGGTCAAGAAGGCCCCTCTCAAGCCCCAGCAACGACTTGTCGTGCTACGGACCTACCTCCTGCCCCGCCTCTTCCATCGGCTGGTCCTGGGGCCTTAGTCCTGCGGCCTGTTGAAGAAACTTGATACCAAGGTCAGGGCCTCCATGCGGGCTTGGCTTGACCTCCCCCATGACACACCTCTGCGGTACTTCCATGCCCCAGTGGGGGAGGGCGGCCTTGGAGTAGTGTCCCTGCGGGCCTCAATCCCATCGATGCGCCTACTGAGACTGGATGGTTTGCGATTCTCGGACCACCCTGGATGTGCTCCGGCACTGGAATTGCCCCTCCTGGTGGGCTTCCGTCGAAGAGCACTGGCGGCCTGTCGATACCAGGGGCAGGAGCTCCTGAACAAGAAGTTGGTCCAGAAGATGTGGACTAGTCTCCTGCACCGAAGTAATGACGGGGCCGCCTTGCGCGACTGCGGCAAGGTTCCAGGAGCACATCGCTGGGTCTCCGAGGGCACCCGTCTCATGCGCGGTCGACAATTCCTCAACTTGATCAAGCTTCGTATAAACGCCATGCCAACCCTCGAAAGGACGAGCCAAGGTCGAGGTGTGGATGTGTCCTGTCGGGCCGGCTGCCGAGCTCCAGAGAGCCTGGGACATGTCCTCCAATGCTGCCACAGGGGGCACCGTGGTAGGGTCAAGAGGCACAATAACCTCGCCCGTTACGTGTGTAACCGCCTTCTTCAGCTTGGATGGACGGTCCTCTGGGAGCCGCACTTCCCTCTGCCCGACGGGATGCTGAAGCCAGACCTGGTCGCCTTCAAGGGTCAGGACACCCTCATCCTGGATGCCCAGGTCGTAGGGACGGGCATGGGACTCGGATTCCTGCACCATCAAAAGGTTGCCAAATACTCGGGGCCACTGCTGCAACTTGCAGCTCGAGCAGGACGGAGCGGCACCCTGCTGACCTCCACCATCACCATTAACTTCAGGGGGGTGTGGTGTCCAGAGAGTGCCCGGGACCTCCACAGTCTCGGGTTGATGCAAAACGACTTGAAACTACTTTCGGTGCGCTGCCTACAGGGCGGTCTGCGGTGCTTTTGGTCGCACCGCACGATGACCACTGCGGTGCGGATCGCGGGCGATGTGCCGTAATCATGTATAGCTCGCCAGAGTAAGCTGCCACCCAAGCCTTGGTGGCCAGCGAATTGCGGGTACCTCTGCCCTTCCAGAGTGTAATATACGGGAGGGTGCTGTGGGTCCCATGTCCTCGGACATGTGGTGGCACACAACCCCTTTTGTAAAAAAAAAAAAGCCAAATGCCTCGTCATCTAATTAGTGACGCGCATGAATGGATTAACGAGATTCCCACTGTCCCTATCTACTGGACTTCCTCCCTAGGGGAAAAAGTCCAGTAGATAAGGACAGTAGATAGAAGTTTTATATTTCCAGGCTAGCTGGAAGTGTATTCTTTTATGCATTAGTGTATAAACGAATAGCGATTCTTTTCGAGCTGTTTTTGTTTTTCTAAAGTAATTTTTCTTTGATTTCTAAGCAGTTTTGTGTGAGCGAGGCTTAGCCCGGAAAAATCAAGAAGGTTGCCACTTGATTTTTCGCCCAAACTAAAAATTTGAGCGCTCTCTCGTAAATATAAAGTAAACACTTGTGTTCCTCGCGTTTGCGCGAACACGAGCGTGTGTTCGTTTTTTCTGTAGAGGTAAAACTTTCATTTTTGCAGTCATTTCAAACTTTGAAGTGGTGGGGAGCTAAATCGGGGGGCGAACAAAGGAAGTCTGAACTACGCAGGCTAGATCAAATTTTTTTACATTTCCAGGCTAGCTGGAAGTGTGTCCTTTTAGGCATTAGTGCCTAGAGGTACAGCGAGTATTTTCGAGGTATTTGTGTTTTTCTAAATTCGTTTTTCTTTGATTTTCGAGTAATTTTGTGTGAGCGAGGACTAGCCGGCAGAGGTCAAGATGGTTACCGCTTGACTTTGCGTCCAAACTTCTAGTTTGAGCGTTCGCTCCTAAGTAAAAAGTTAACGCTCGTGTTCCTCGCGTTTGCGCGAACACGAGCGTGTATTTGTTTTTTTTTGTAGCGGCAGAACTTTTATTTTTACAGCCATTTCAAGCTTTGAGGTGACGGGGTGGTAGATTGGGAGGTAAACAAAGGAAGCCTGAACTACGCAGGCTAGGTTCTATTTTTGGGGGGTTCTTTGATTAGCTGGACACTTAAACTAGGTCCCCTTTTTAGTTAAAGGCCTAGCACCACCTTTTTCAGGTGGTGCGATATCCGTATGTCAGTTTTTTGCTGATTTCTAGGCTTTTTACTCGGGAGTGGTTTTCCCGCCTTTTTTCTTGGCCATTTTTTCATTATTTTTAGGGGTGTCCCTTTGCTAGATTGTCCACGCCATTTTTGGCGCAAAAGACGCGGGTCGCGTACATCGCAAGGCGGATGGTGTTTTTTGAGTCGAGCCACTGCTTTTGGTAGTCTTGTCGTGATTTGAGACGCTCGAATGCCAGGTAGTGGCGAAGCCTCCCCCACGGGGGAGGGACTAACTGAGAAGGGTGATGGGAACCCACCACCGAACCCAGAAAAGACAGCGAGTGAGGCGACGAAAATTAAATTTAAGATTAACCCCAACACCGCAACCCTTTTAGATATAAACCACGAAGTAGCTGATGCAATTCCCGCGGCAAACGTGAAAGTCACAAAAATCCATCAGGCCAACTTGCAGAGTGCACACGACCGTCTGTTGGGGTTTGCCCAGGAACTAATTAATGAGAATACAGCACTAAGGGCGACATTGGCCGCTTACAAGAAAGAGAGGGAGAGGGCCCCCTCCCCCGCGTCGGAAAGTGTTGCCGCCCTGCAGCGCACCTTCTCACAGGTTCTGCAGCAGAGCCCGGCGACTTCGAGCCGGAGCCCCGCCGGCCAGCAGCAGGAAGGGGCACCACCCGTGGCCCCCTTGCCGACAATGCCACCACCACCCGCAGCGCCCAGGGAGAGCCTTTTGGTCTACCCGGCATCCAAGCCAGCAGCTGGGGTGGAGCCCCAGCTGCTGGCTGCTGGCAGCTACTATAGTGGCCAGCAGCCACTATAGTAGGTGTCGCCGGAGGCAGGAGGGAGTAGACAGCAGTACTCCCCTGCACGCTTCAGCGCCTCCGGCACCTATGGACAGCGGGCAGCTCTCCGGTACAAGGACCTCCGCACCACCAGTCACCTCGGTCGAAAGCAGACAAAGGGTTCCAGCAGGACTGCGGAGCAAATCTCCACCCGTAGAAGACCACCAAGTAGGAGCTTCATCCCCTGCTCCAGAGTGTTCATTCAGTTCCATACCAACTAACGGCAGTCACTCCAAGGCATCAAAGCCTGCCACCACCCTCGAGGAGACTAACCCCGCCATGCGGACGAAAAACCGGGACACACTTCCACCCATCGGGAGCCCCACCGCCACTCTACCGGCGAAACTGCCCTGTCCACCACCAGGGGCCTGGTCGGAAGCCGACCTCAGGGTGCTGGCGTGTGGGGAACTCCGATTGCCCCCAAGGACAAAATTTGTGAACATGGAGTTGTCGAGAGGGTATATGGGAGTCACCTGGCAAACGATAAAAGACTGCAGGGCAAAGAAGCTCTACCGAGGAGTCCTGTGTCAGGAACAAGCGCGACTACGCGCGGTGACTCTGGCTTCGCCTCTGGCGGCCACCCCACGTCCGTCCTCGCACCTTTCCACCCCGCCGATCCATGACAAACCAGACCAGCATGTGCCCACCACCAGGCCGCGTCCAACCTCAAGAATGCCTCGGCTAAACAACACCAAGCAGAGAAAGCCACCAGAAGTACACGCACCAACTAGTGTATCAAGGAGGGCAAAAGTGGCATCCTGCGCAAGCCAGAGTAGTGACCCTCCACCGCCTTCACCTAGCACACCTCACACCACTCCGGTGGACGAGCCCGTCAACCGCCCTTGGTCCGCCGACGACACGAGGGCGTTGGCTCTCTTGGAACTGCAGGCTCCGACAGCCATGGTGTGCGATGAAGAGTTAGCCGCACTTCTCCCAAAAAGAACCTGGGAGAGTGTCCGGGAACACAGAAGATCAAATGTGTATAAAGATGCCTTGGTGAGGGAGCAGACAAGGTCCCGGGTCAGGAGGCCGCACGAAGCACCGGACGAGTCCAGCTTCTGGAAGGAAGACGCGGCAACCTCAATCATCGAGGTACAGCCTCCGGTCCGAGTCTCGCTCGACTCAACCCTGGTGGCGGATTTTCAGGAAGGCACGAGTAGAGACAGTACTGACGAACTGTTTAGTACCCCACTACGAACTCCTCCACCCCCAGGCAGTCGGTCCTCCCAGCTCAACTGTCCAAACTTCCATCACCGGTCCTCCCAGCACGTGGGTCCCAGCATCCATCACAGGCGACTGCGCCAATGCCGCAGGCAGTTTATCCCCTGCAACTTCCACCCCTTACGGAGTTCAACTCTTACGGGCGTTGGACAGCATCAGAGTTGGTGGCACTGGCGCGGGCTGAATTGGACTGCGGAAACGAGCCGTTCATGAACCAGGCTCTGGCTAAAACTTTCACATCCAGATCATGGTTGAGCATCTCCGGTCAGCGCCGGTCGGAACGATATCGCGACATCCTGGCCACGGAGAGAGCAGCAAGGGTGGCAGCTCAGGCTGCATTGGCTATTCATCATCAGGCCTCTAGGAACGTCCGCGTCGCAGCTGCCGGCCCACCAACACCACCAGGGCAGCAAGGAACGGACCAACCCATAATCATCGACCGGCAAGAGATCCGTGAAAGCTTCCTAAGGGCGGGTCTCACGGACGAGGGCCTGATTGATTTCATCTGTTCACGCCCAGCAGGAATTACCGAGACAAACGCCATCCTTCACCATTTTAAGGCGACGCCAAAGAAGGCTAAGGAAGAGGGACGCGGACGACGAGCCCCTCCTCCCCCCCGGAACAGGGCCCAACGCCGACGACAACTCTATGAGGAGCACCAAAGGCTCTATTGGCTGGGCCCGAAGGTACCCGTGGACGAGATTCGCATGCAAGACGCGGATCCGACCACGACCCTGAAGGAGCTCCACAGGGTGTACGACCCGCTCATGTCCACCCCCTCACGCCAGGTGGACAGCATCACATCTAACGTGACTGCCCTGGGTGATGTCGCGGTGGAGCCCTTTTCGGAGGAGGAAATCAAGCAGGTCCTCAAGGCGACGGATACCACTACAGCGCCAGGTCCGGACGGCCTCAACCTTAAGGAGATCCGGAAGGTACCGGCCGCCGTGTTAGCCCACCTCTTCACCAACTGGCTTGCCTTCAGCTCGGTACCGGTAGAGCTGAATGAAGGTTGCGCGGACAGTCTTCATCCCGAAGTCCCGCAAGGCCACGGCGGCCGGTGACTTCAGGCCCATCACCATCTCCTCCCTGCTCCTGAGGCTCTACACCAGAGCCCTCCTCCGGAGGTTCAGCCAGGACCACCAATTCCAGGACTTCCAGGGGGGTTTCGGAGACGACCGGAGTGCATCATCAAACATGATGATGCACTCCGACAGGTCTATCTGCTGTACGCTAATCGGCTGACTCTGCAGATTTTCGCCATCCGCCCCTGAAAGCTGCGCGTCAACAGCACGGGCCAGCCGACGTTCATCTTGACCAGCAACGAGGACAAGCCACGGAAGCAACACCCGGTAGCAGTGGCGACAACGGCATCAGCGACGACAGCATCTGAGGCGACACCAAGCTCGGCAGTGGCTATAAAAGAAGCAGTGCAGCGTTTCGACGGCAGCAGTCGGCGACAGGGCTATCTGCTGTACGCTAATCGGCTGACTCTGCAGATTTTCACCATCCGCCCCTGAAAGCTGCGCGTCAACAGCACGGGCCAGCCGACGTTCATCTTGACCAGCAACGAGGACAAGCCACGGAAGCAACACCCGGTAGCAGTGGCGACAACGGCATCAGCGACGACAGCATCTGAGGCGACACCAAGCTCGGCAGTGGCTATAAAAGAAGCAGTGCAGCGTTTCGACGGCAGCAGTCGGCGACAGGGCTATCTGCTGTACGCTAATCGGCTGACTCTGCAGATTTTCACCATCCGCCCCTGAAAGCTGCGCGTCAACAGCACGGGCCAGCCGACGTTCATCTTGACCAGCAACGAGGACAAGCCACGGAAGCAACACCCGGTAGCAGTGGCGACAACGGCATCAGCGACGACAGCATCTGAGGCGACACCAAGCTCGGCAGTGGCTATAAAAGAAGCAGTGCAGCGTTTCGACGGCAGCAGTCGGCGACAGGGCTATCTGCTGTACGCTAATCGGCTGACTCTGCAGATTTTCACCATCCGCCCCTGAAAGCTGCGCGTCAACAGCACGGGCCAGCCGACGTTCATCTTGACCAGCAACGAGGACAAGCCACGGAAGCAACACCCGGTAGCAGTGGCGACAACGGCATCAGCGACGACAGCATCTGAGGCGACACCAAGCTCGGCAGTGGCTATAAAAGAAGCAGTGCAGCGTTTCGACGGCAGCAGTCGGCGACAGGGCTATCTGCTGTACGCTAATCGGCTGACTCTGCAGATTTTCAGCCATCCGCCCCTGAAAGCTGCGCGTCAACAGCACGGGCCAGCCGACGTTCATCTTGACCAGCAACGAGGACAAGCCACGGAAGCAACACCCGGTAGCAGTGGCGACAACGGCATCAGCGACGACAGCATCTGAGGCGACACCAAGCTCGGCAGTGGCTATAAAAGAAGCAGTGCAGCGTTTCGACGGCAGCAGTCGGCGACAGGGCTATCTGCTGTACGCTAATCGGCTGACTCTGCAGATTTTCACCATCCGCCCCTGAAAGCTGCGCGTCAACAGCACGGGCCAGCCGACGTTCATCTTGACCAGCAACGAGGACAAGCCACGGAAGCAACACCCGGTAGCAGTGGCGACAACGGCATCAGCGACGACAGCATCTGAGGCGACACCAAGCTCGGCAGTGGCTATAAAAGAAGCAGTGCAGCGTTTCGACGGCAGCAGTCGGCGACAGGGCTATCTGCTGTACGCTAATCGGCTGACTCTGCAGATTTTCACCATCCGCCCCTGAAAGCTGCGCGTCAACAGCACGGGCCAGCCGACGTTCATCTTGACCAGCAACGAGGACAAGCCACGGAAGCAACACCCGGTAGCAGTGGCGACAACGGCATCAGCGACGACAGCATCTGAGGCGACACCAAGCTCGGCAGTGGCTATAAAAGAAGCAGTGCAGCGTTTCGACGGCAGCAGTCGGCGACAGGGCTATCTGCTGTACGCTAATCGGCTGACTCTGCAGATTTTCACCATCCGCCCCTGAAAGCTGCGCGTCAACAGCACGGGCCAGCCGACGTTCATCTTGACCAGCAACGAGGACAAGCCACGGAAGCAACACCCGGTAGCAGTGGCGACAACGGCATCAGCGACGACAGCATCTGAGGCGACACCAAGCTCGGCAGTGGCTATAAAAGAAGCAGTGCAGCGTTTCGACGGCAGCAGTCGGCGACAGGGCTATCTGCTGTACGCTAATCGGCTGACTCTGCAGATTTTCACCATCCGCCCCTGAAAGCTGCGCGTCAACAGCACGGGCCAGCCGACGTTCATCTTGACCAGCAACGAGGACAAGCCACGGAAGCAACACCCGGTAGCAGTGGCGACAACGGCATCAGCGACGACAGCATCTGAGGCGACACCAAGCTCGGCAGTGGCTATAAAAGAAGCAGTGCAGCGTTTCGACGGCAGCAGTCGGCGACAGGGCTATCTGCTGTACGCTAATCGGCTGACTCTGCAGATTTTCACCATCCGCCCCTGAAAGCTGCGCGTCAACAGCACGGGCCAGCCGACGTTCATCTTGACCAGCAACGAGGACAAGCCACGGAAGCAACACCCGGTAGCAGTGGCGACAACGGCATCAGCGACGACAGCATCTGAGGCGACACCAAGCTCGGCAGTGGCTATAAAAGAAGCAGTGCAGCGTTTCGACGGCAGCAGTCGGCGACAGGGCTATCTGCTGTACGCTAATCGGCTGACTCTGCAGATTTTCACCATCCGCCCCTGAAAGCTGCGCGTCAACAGCACGGGCCAGCCGACGTTCATCTTGACCAGCAACGAGGACAAGCCACGGAAGCAACACCCGGTAGCAGTGGCGACAACGGCATCAGCGACGACAGCATCTGAAACGACACCAAGCTCGGCAGTGGCTATAAAAGAAGCAGTGCAGCGTTTCGACGGCAGCAGTCGGCGACAGGGCTATCTGCTGTACGCTAATCGGCTGACTCTGCAGGTAGGAGCAGTACCATTTTTTATTACTGTTAAGTCGAAAATCCCTGTCGCTGACTGCTGCTTGTGAGTGTCCACTGCCATGCCCAAAAACGATCTGTGTCTGCACTGTAAGACGGAAATTGAGGATCATGACCTTGTCTTGACTTGTAACGAGTGCCAGTTCAGCTATCATATTGGCAATTGTTCGGGTGTGACAGAAATTGCTCTCAGAGGTAAAAAACCGGGGTTCAAAGAAACGTGGAAATGTCAGACGTGCCGGGGATCAAAAGCAAGAACCAGGAGCACTCAGGACGATAAGCAGTCGTTCGAAGAGCCGTCAGACGTGCAACAACAGTTAACTCGAATAATGGGGATGTTGACAGTACTTGCACCACTAAAGCAGCAAGTTGACGAGTTGTTAGAAATAAAAGAAACTGTGATGCACATTGAAAAATCGGTAAAGTTGATGTCGGATAGCTATGATGAAGTACTGAAAAAAATGAAGGAACATGACAGCGACATCAAAGAATTAAAAAAGAAAGTAAACGAACTAGAGCAAGAGCGAAAGACTGATGAAACTGCCCAGATCAAAACAGAACTAAACAAGCTGGAGCAGTATGGACGAATGAATAATCTCGAAGTACACGGACTCGCTGAAACACCAAACGAGAATCTGCTAGATAAACTGAACACGATCGCTGATAAAATCCAAGCGCCAAGGTTGACAAAAGATAACGTAGAGGCTGTTCACCGCGTCCCAAATAAAGCAAAAAAAGTGCCCATGGTTATCGTGCGCTTTGTTAATCGAAACGACCGAAATATGTGGCTTCAGATCAAGCAGAAGTTAAGGCGCGAAGCAAGTGCAGATAATGTGTACCTGCAAGAGAACATGACTGCGTCAAACAGGAAACTCTTCTATGATGTCAGGATGAAGGCCAAGTACCTTGGTTACAAGTTTGTGTGGCACAAAGAAGGAATTTCGTACGTAAGAAAACAAGAAGTCGAAGCCACTATTCGAATCGAGAATGAAGATGATCTCGCAAAAATTAGTTAAAAATTGCCTAAACTGAGAGCCGTGTTCTTTTTTACTTTTTTATTTGAACTCATGGCAACTTTTACATGTCCCACGCCAGTGGGTCTAAATGAGCATGGTCTTTACAACAGTTTTCTTTTTAATAGGTGCTTTCATAAAAAGAAAGGGCAGTTTTCTGCGATTCATTTCAATATAAGAAGTATAAGAAACAAGACCGATGACATTGACATTTTTTTGACTCGCTATGTTTACGTCTTGATGTAATAATGTTTACAGAAACATGGCTCACGGAAAGTGACCACGCGCCATATTTTGAAGGTTACAAATGTGAAAGCCTTGCAAGAACGCAAAAGCGATAGGTGGCGTTGCGATTTATGTTAAGGAAAACATCTCCTACCACGTTGTTAAAGAATTCTCAGTTATTAATTCTTATGTTGAATGTTTGGTTCTGTGTATAGGAAAGGCAGTGATTGTTGTTATGTATAGACCACCAACAGGAGATAAAGGTGATTTTTTAAATTTTTTGGAAAACTTGTTTATTTTTCTTGCTAACTACCAACTACCGTTTATTATCATGGGTGACATAAACATTGACATGAACTTAAAAAATACTGCCGCCGCGGAACTGTCTGATATTATAACGTCCTTCGGATGTACAAATACGATAGCACTACCCACCAGGATTTCTTCAGGGTGTGCATCTTTACTCGACTTATGTATAACAAATATACACGACACTGACTTCAGTTCTGGGGTTTTTTCCAGTGATATTAGTGACCACCTTCCTATATTCATCCTAACTTCCTTGTCAAAAAAAAGAGTGAACAAACAAAATACCTTTTCCTACCGCAAAATAAATGAACAAACGCTCTCCTACTTCTCTGCCTTGATTGACAGTGCCGACTGGAGCAGCGTTTTTGAAGAAGCGAATCCTGATGTGGCATATAATCACTTCTCAAAGATCTTTAAAATATGCTATGACAATGCATTCCCCCTTATACAATCCAAAAATAAAAAGCAGAAAGTGAGGAAGCCATGGATAACGGAATGTCTTTATAAAAGAATAATTGAAAAAAACAATATGTACCATGACTTCGTCAAAACACGTGACCAGCAACTTCTGATTCGGTTTAAAAAAGAAAGAAATAAATTAACAGCCGATATAAAAAAGCGAAACGTGAGTATCATCAGAATATGTTCAACAATATAAGAAACGAGCCGAGAAAGATATGGAACGCAGTGAATGATATCACTAATAGGAAACCTTCTTTCGCGTGTATAGATGAAATTATTATCGATAATAAGAAGTTTGAAGGGAAAGATCTTGCAAATATTATTAATGCACATTTTGTCAGTGTGGGTGAAAGTGAAGAAAATGACGCGGGCGATTTCGTCGTTGACGGAACAAAGCCTTTGCTGAATTCTATAATGTTTAAGCCAACTACGCCGATTGAAATTGAAATACTGATTAAAACATTAAAAAATAATGTTGCCGCCGGTATTGACGGTTTTAAATCGGTTCCAGTAAAACGTGCCTCACAATCACTTAGTCACATTCTGTCATACATAACCAATAGGATGCTACTAACAGGAATATTTCCGAACGTTTTAAAAACTGCTAGAATTAGCCCAATATTTAAAGGCGGGGAAAAAAATAGTTTGTACAATTATCGACCGATTTCCATTCTGCCAATTTTTTCGAAAATATTTGAAAATGTAATTTATACTAGATTAGAGGCATTTTTTTGTAGGTATAATGTAATAAATGAGGCACAATATGGATTTCAAAAGCAAAAATCAACAGAACAAGCTCTACTTCACATAAAAGACAAATTATCAGGAATATTGAAGATAAATTTTATACCTTAGGTTTGTTTTTAGACTTTACAAAGGCTTTCGACACAATACAGCACAATATCTTACTGATTAAGCTTCAATATTATGGGATACGTGGCGTGGCATTAAAACTAATTGAAAGTTATTTAAAAAATCGATATCAATATGTGCATTTAGATAAATCAGACTCTGATATGTTAGATGTACGACACGGAGTGCCGCAGGGATCCATTTTAGGCCCTCTGTTATTTCTTATCTATGTAAATGATATGGCAAACATTCAGGATTCCCCAGAACTAATTATGTACGCAGATGACTCGAACGCGTTCTTTAAAGCACGGTCTAAAGATACATTACAAATATTGGCCAACGAATATTTGGAGAAACTGTCTAACTGGCTTAAGCGTAACAAATTACAACTTAATGCTAAAAAAACTAAATACATAATATTTCGTCCAATTAACAAGCAAGACAAAACTTCTGTATTTATCAATTTTGATGGAATACCTTTAGAGCAGGTCAAAGATCAAAAATTCCTAGGCATATGGTTCAATGAAGATTTCAACTGGTCGACGCATATACAAAAACTTTGTTCTGAACTATCCAAATCAATAGGATGTATATATAGAATTCATAATCTACTACCTCCATGGTTAAAAAAGGAATTATATTATTCTTTATGTTACTCGAAAATATCATACGGTGCATTGGTATGGGGTACCACAACTATGACGAACTATAATAAAATAATAGTCCTTCAAAAACGAATACTTCGCATGCTCGACAATTTTCAGGGTAACTGGCGAGACTTGCGTACGGACCCACTGTTTAAAAAATTCACTATGCTAAAAGCTAATAAAATATATTACTTTAAATTACTTCAGCTTATCCAAAAAGAGAAGCTATACCTAATCCCGAAGAATGTTAGCTCAGATCATGCACTGAGAATAAATATCTGGAAAAAACCCAAAGTAAGAACCAATTATGGAAAGCAACAATTCGATTATCAAGTTTTTTGCTTGCTAAACAAAATTGAAGAAAAGGTAAACTTTCAGTGTTTCTTTCCGATTTTCAAGAGAAATGTTAAAGAACTCCTGGTGGAGAGTGATATCGTTTATGAATGAGGAACATAGTGTGAAAATGTCCTTTTTTGATGTAACTAGTATTTTTTTCTTCTCGTGTTAAATCTGGTACAAGTGTCTATTTTGAATTTGCTTGGTTCTGCATGTGCATTGGCAGATGTCCTGTTTTGCGCTGTACTGTAAAGGGAGGTAGAGGCTTTGTCAAGCTGCAATGGCAGCTTTTTTCTCTACCTCCCTTCCTCCCCTTGTTTGGAGAGAAATAAATAAAAAAAAAATAATCATCCTCCAGGCACTGATGAAGAGGAAGAAGACCGACCGCCGCAGCCTCTACGCCTTGAGCCTCGATGTCCGGAAGGCTTTTGACACCGTCAGTCACCACGCCATCATCGAGGTCCTCAAGGGTAGAGGCCTACCACCGGAGTACATCGAGGTGGTCCGGGATCTGTACGCCGGCTCATCCACCACCTTTTGGGCCGGCGGGAGGACCGACGGTGTTAAGATCCCGGTGCGGCAGGGGATCAAACAAGGGGATCCCCTCTCCCCCTTCCTCTTCAACTGTGTCCTCGATCCCCTCCTCATCGACCTCAATCGGGATGCCGCCGGACTCGAAGTGGGGAGCCAAACGATCGGCGCCCTTGCCTTCGCGGACATGATTCTAACGTCATCCAGCTACGAGGGACTTCGGAGCCTCCTTGCGACCACGGAGTCGTACTTGGCCGAGGTCGGTCTACGCCTCAACCCGGCCAAGACGATCCTCTTCGGATGGAGGGCGTCTGCGGACGCAATCATATACGACATCCCTCCAGTCGTGGTCGCGGGCTCCCCAGTCTTCTCTACGCCGCCCAACAAGCCCATCAAGTACCTGGGCATTGATTTTTACGTTAACAAGCGTCCGATCGTGCACTCGCTTACCGCCGATGATGACTTCGACATCATCCAGTCCGCCTCCCTGAAGCCATTCCAGAAACTTCGGTGCATCAACACTCTCATCACACCGAAGTTTCTGTACGCCGCATCATCTATTCTCGGATCGGCGGGGGAGTCTGCAGGAGTTGACAAAAGATTGAGGACTCGCATAAAGTCCGTCCTGCACCTCCCCCAATCATTCCCCAGCACTCATGTATATTTGCCATCAAGGGACGGCGGACTGGGAGTGATGAACATCGAGCGGGTGGGATCTGAGGTGCAGCTCAAGGCGCTCGCAAGGCTCGTGCGCCTGGGCAACCTCGCAGTCGACAGCCTTTTTAACTCTACCATCGGCGCATTCCATTGCCGGCTTGCATCACAGCTCCAGGTGCCGGCTGACTTCACTGATGCGGAGGAACTCTCGGCAGCGCTTCGTCACTCCCGCACCATCTGGTGGGGTGAGCATCGCGCTGTCTACGCTAACAAAGACCTCTTCTCCCATCACGGTCAGCCACTAAGCAACACCTGGTTGCAACCTGACACTCATCATCTCAAGGACGGCGACCGCATTAAGGCCCTGCGACTCAGGACTAACATCCTTCCTACCAACGCCTTGCTGCAGCGTCACAACACCGACGCTTCGTCGAGGCTGTGTCGCAGGTGCCGTCACGCCCTTGAGACTCCATTTCACATCCTCCAGGAGTGTCCATCAATCAAACTTCCTCGGATGGAGCGGCACAACTTCTTGTGCAAGCAGGTGTGCCGCCTCACCAGGAAGTATCACCCTGGAGCCATCCTCGAGACGGAGCGGGTGTATCACGCAGAGGGGGGGGGATCGTCTCAAGCCCGACATTGTCGTCACAATAGACGACACGGTAGTCATTGCCGATGTCGCCGTGGCTTGGAACGACCGCCCTGCCTCACTCAGCCGGATGTGTGCATTTAAGAGCGCCAAGTACGACTGCCTCAGACCGTTGTTCCCTGGTAAGGTCACGACGGCAGTCGGCTTGGCGTTCGGGGCCCGCAGCATGCTATGCAAAGAAACACTGAGCGGGGGGGCCAGCCTCGGCATCCCCAAGTGGGACATGGCCTGGCTCTCCTCGCGAGCGCTAGTGGGCTCCCTCATTTGTTTTAATCGTTTCATGAAATCCTAGCTCCGTCTCTCATCCTCATTGCCCCGCCCTCCTTTTTTTTTTGTGGGGGTTACGTTTGGAGTTTTTTAGGCCACTCATAGGGCCTTCCTGGGGGGGAGACCCCCCACCCCCCCTCTCCCATGCATACTCCCATACCTCACTGCATCTCATCAGGCCATCTCTCATCTCATACAGTGGGTAATTCTCCCCACCATATGTGTTTTTTAACCTTTTAGTAGCCTTTTTGGCGTTTCATGTTTTTATCGTCATCCAGGGCGGTAAGCGTTTTTTGCTTACCGTTCCTTTTTAGATTTTGGATGCCCGGCTTACGTGCAGGCATCCACTGGATTCCAGATTATTTATTTATTTCTTTGTAATTTCTTTGTGTTACTGTTAGGGGCAGTCAAGGCCAATAGCAAGAGGACCCCTCCAGAAAGTTTTCGTTGTATTGTTTTTGTTTGGTTTCTTTAAGTTCTGACATGAATACGTACTTAACGGTTCTTGTCAGATTCAAGGGCAGGGAAGGCCAATCACGTTGCAGCTTGCTGCACTGCCCTTTTCATCTGGCATGCCTACTCCTTCCCAAAAAGACATACACTGGGGTCCTCTTTTTTTTTTCTACCGCCTTCGGCGGAAATCTCCTGTACTAGCCAAATGCCTCGTCATCTAATTAGTGACGCGCATGAATGGATTAACGAGATTCCCACTGCACCACAAAAAAAAACAAAGAAGTCAGGGAAGCAGAGACTAAAGAGGGCCAGTGGACAGACGATGAAGAACAGGACGAGGGGACAGAACAGAGGGACATTCTGGACCAGAGGGATGAATATGTCCAACTTCAAACAAAGATGACCACATCGTTGGTCGAATTCCTACAGGGAAAAGGAAGCAAGCATCTCACAGAGAGAATAATGAAGACAATGGGGAAAATCACGAATCTGACAATCAAACTCCTGGAGGAGACCGCCTATCACAGGGGGAAGGTCGAGGGCCTCCAGGAGGCTTTACAGGACCTAAGAGGGGAGAACACCTTCCTCAGGGGTGAGTTGGAGAGGAGGAGCGAGGTCAACAAGCAAAAAGAAACGACAACCTTTGCAGAGGCTCTCCAAAGAACCTCTCAAAGGGGCACAGAAGAAACCTCACAACGAGACGAGACACCCACTCAAACAAACAACCAAAGAAGGGAGAGAGAGGGACTCATAATCTACCCAAAAGAGAACACGAACGAGCCGATACATACGGTCACAAACATGCTCAAGTCGAAATTCACTCCACAGGAGTTGGGCCTCACGGAGACCGAGATTCGGCCCGTCAGGTGTGGGGTGATAGTCCTGAGCTCAAACTCAGAAGGCCTACAGAAGCTGCAAGATCGACTAGCAGCAAACCCCGACACAACAGACCTATTCGAGACAAAAATGGCAATTAGAAAGAACCCCCAAATTTCAATCATGGGTGTAGATAAAGCAATGTCAGACGACGAAATGAAGACCAAAATAATCGAGCAGAATAATATACAGGGAACAACCGACGAGCTTAGAACCGCAGCCACATTCCTAAAAGAAGATTCAAAAACAGTAATCATTGAAGTCACACCAGCCATATATAGACAAGTTCAAAACAAACAACGACTGTATGTGGGGTGGACGAGTGCGAGAGGGTGTTTCGGAGCGTCCGTGCTAACCGAAACGAACGAGTGCGTTCTGACCGAAGGCCGGGGTGCGTCCTCGCGTCCTCACGGTAAAAAAGCTCGGCAACGCTGCGAAGGCGTCGTCAATAAATTTTGGCGTACGACTTTCTGTTGCTACGACGAGAAAGAAATTTGTTGCGCTTCTTGCCGCGTCGGTACCGACTTCGGTCGGAGATATTCCGGCTGCGCGCTCGAACGTGCTTCATTTCTTCTTTGATATGGAATGAAGAATAAATTCCATAAGCGTTGTTGCGGTACGTTTGTAAGTGGGCGCCTGACGGTGGCCCCGCGTCCGCGCGTTGGTAGGGTTTTGGACGACCCACCACGAAAAGATTACCTGGTTGATCCTGCCAGTAGTCATATGCTTGTCTCAAAGATTAAGCCATGCATGTCTAAGTACATGCCGAAACAAGGCGAAACCGCGAATGGCTCATTAAATCAGTTATGGTTCCTTAGATCGTTTCTTCCTACTTGGATAACTGTGGCAATTCTAGAGCTAATACATGCAGTGAGCCCGAAGCCCCTCGGGGCGACGGGTGCTTTTATTAGACCAAGATCAATCGGGCCTCGGTCCGTTTTGTGTGGTGACTCTGGATAACTTTGTGCTGATCGCACGGCCACGAGCCGGCGACGTTTCTTTCAAGTGTCTGCCTTATCAACTGTCGATGGTAGGTTATGCGCCTACCATGGTTGTTACGGGTAACGGAGAATCAGGGTTCGATTCCGGAGAGGGAGCCTGAGAAACGGCTACCACATCCAAGGAAGGCAGCAGGCGCGCAAATTACCCACTCCCGGCACGGGGAGGTAGTGACGAAAAATAACAATACGGGACTCTTTTGAGGCCCCGTAATTGAAATGAGTACACTCTAAATCCTTTAACGAGGATCCATTGGAGGGCAAGTCTGGTGCCAGCAGCCGCGGTAATTCCAGCTCCAATAGCGTATACTAAAGTTGCTGCGGTTAAAAAGCTCGTAGTTGGATCTCAGTTACAGGCGGGAAGTGTGTGGACACCACGTTACGGCCCGTGCTGAACATCATGCCTGTCGTGGCTTGGTTCCCTTCATCAGGTGCCTTGCCTTGGCCGGCGCGTTTACTTTGAAAAAATTAGAGTGCTCAACGCAGGCGATTCGCCTGAATAACAGTGCATGGAATAATAGAACAAGATCCTGTTTTTGTTCTGTTGGTTTTTGGAATACAGGATAATGATTAAGAGGGACAGACGGGGGCATTCGTATTGCGGCGCTAGAGGTGAAATTCTTGGACCGTCGCAAGACGAACTACTGCGAAAGCATTTGCCAAGAATGTTTTCATTGATCAAGAACGAAAGTTAGAGGTTCGAAGGCGATCAGATACCGCCCTAGTTCTAACCATAAACGATGCCAACCAGCGATCCGCCTGAGTTACTCAAATGACTCGGCGGGCAGCTTCCGGGAAACCAAAGTATTTGGGTTCCGGGGGAAGTATGGTTGCAAAGCTGAAACTTAAAGGAATTGACGGAAGGGCACCACCAGGAGTGGAGCCTGCGGCTTAATTTGACTCAACACGGGAAAACTTACCCGGCCCGGACACTGGGAGGATTGACAGATTGAGAGCTCTTTCTTGATTCGGTGGATGGTGGTGCATGGCCGTTCTTAGTTGGTGGAGCGATTTGTCTGGTTAATTCCGATAACGAACGAGACTCTAGCCTATTAAATAGGTGCGTGGTTCTCTGCACCTTGCACCCTTCTTAGAGGGACAAGCGGCTCCTAGCCGCACGAAACAGAGCAATAACAGGTCTGTGATGCCCTTAGATGTCCGGGGCCGCACGCGCGCTACACTGAAGGAAGCAGCGTGTTTTTATCCCTGTCTGTAAAGACTGGGTAACCCGTGGAACCTCCTTCGTGTTTGGGATAGGGGCTTGCAATTGTTCCCCTTGAACGAGGAATTCCCAGTAAGCGCGAGTCATAAGCTCGCGTTGATTACGTCCCTGCCCTTTGTACACACCGCCCGTCGCTACTACCGATTGAATGATTTAGTGAGGTCTTCGGACCGATACCCGGAGCGGCCTTTCGGTTGCGCCGGTGTGTTGGAAAGATGACCAAACTTGATCATTTAGAGGAAGTAAAAGTCGTAACAAGGTTTCCGTAGGTGAACCTGCGGAAGGATCATTACCGGATTTTTGCATCGCTTTGTATTCTTTTCCTCTTGTACGGGGATGGACTACTCGATGTTCAATTATCTGGCGCCGACCCGGCCAAGCTTGGACGCCGTCGGGACGGCAACAAAAACCAAAAAAAAAAAAAACTGTGGTTCGGATGTGCCTTTTTCTTTGGGTGGGCCTCCGTTCCTTTCAATGATGCGCCCAGCGGGAGCCCTCTGCTGCCTCGATTTAGAGGAGATTCAAGTGCACCGGGACAATCCGTGGGTTACAAAAGGCGCATCGCCCTACTTTTCTCTTCTCGAGGATCGCCCTCGTTTTAATTAACGAGAGGCGTTTGAGACGAGGCTTTTTCTCTGCGCTTTCGAGATGGCACGGGATGTGCCGGGCGCAGAAAAAAAAAAGTGTTTTGTCGTACTGATTGAAAAACCAAAAACTTACACGACTCTAAGCGGTGGATCACTCAGTTCTCGGGTAGATGAAGAACGCAGCCAGCTGCGAGACTTGGTGTGAATTGCAGGACACACTGAGCACTTACTCTTTGAACGCACATTGCGGCCTCGGGCCTTCCCGTGGCTTCGTCTGTGTGAGGGTCGGATCATATATCAAGAGAGGAGAATTTGTTTTCTACCTCGTTTTGACTGTGTCGGATCGTGGGCAGCACGCATTTTTATGCTTTCTTGCGTTGCGTCTTCTCTTGTTTTCGGAGTAAGTACAGAGGGAGCAAATGCACGAGTCATGCGATGCACGCGTGCGCTGACGAGGAGTCCTCCTCCTACCTGGTTTTATCGAACACTGCATGGAAAACGGAAACTCGATGGAGACTGGTTGTGGAAGTCCCGAAATCTTTCGCACGTTGAACGGCGCTTCGTGACGTCGGTGCGTTGGAATGCGGAGATTGAAACGGTTTCTTTCGATCGATTCTGTTTTCTTTTGGCGTGGATGTTGTTCGAAGCCTAAATGGACGGATGTACAGAGTTCGTCGGCGCGTTGAAACGCGGCGTCCGCTGTGGAATCTCGTGGCGTTGATTTGCACACTTCTTGCGTGGAAAGAAAACGAGAAAGACGTTTCTGGGAGGAAAGTTTTTTTGCGTCGTAGCCTTCCGTCAGTCTAAGACCTTCGCGTCCCCGATGAATACTGGAGCCATCCAGTAGGGGAATGCCGTTGGATTGCGAGCTTTCTTTTTTGTCGAATCGAAAGCGATGCAAAGCGTGTGTACACGACTTTACTCTCTTTTGCCATCCTTTTTACATTTTGTAGGGTAAGGAGGCAGAGAAAGAGTTTGTTGGAAAGCGCAACCATATCCAAAATGTCGACCTCACATCAGGCGAGACAACCCGCTGAATT
>JABSTQ010000604.1:37500-42119 GCA_013358835.2 Ixodes persulcatus
AACTCAGAACTGGCACGGACCGGGGGAATCCGACTGTCTAATTAAAACAAAGCATTGCGATGGCCGCTGGTCGGTGTTGACGCAATGTGATTTCTGCCCAGTGCTCTGAATGTCAACGTGAAGAGATTCATCAAAGCGCGGGTAAACGGCGGGAGTAACTATGACTCTCTTGTCGCGCACAGTATGCACAATGTGCGCGCGGAAAAGGGGTTGTGGTTGCTCGCTGAAAAGCACAGAAATCGAACTCTCACTTGCACGTAGTGTCCGCTGCCTATCAAGTATGCCGAGGAAAGGGGTGCGAATAACCCTGGATGCTTGATAGCAACGAGAGCTCTCGTAAGTTTCATGTCGTGGAACTTAGAGGCGTCCGGGTTGTCATCCGGACTCTCGTACTGGCGGTAGATCGCCTACTCCGCAGCCCGGAGAAACTGTGGGAGTTGGGGTTGCCAGCCCCTTCGCCCGAAATAACTTGGCCCGAACATTACAAAGAAAAATCATGATCGTGCCCGCCGTCTGGCGGGTGCTCCAAGTCAAGCTCTGGCGAGCGTACCTGGTGACGGTAGCGGTGTGCCTGATGTGCCCGCGGACCACCTGTCGTTTGGATGCACCACTTGTACGAGACGTTTTGCGACACTCCGTGGTTTGCGAGTGCACGCTTCGTTGGTGAAACATGACGTTCAAGACGGAGCCCTTCGAGTGCCGCGGAGCGATGGTGCTCCGAGGACAGAACCTGCTGTGGAACGACGGAACTCGGACAGTGCAACGTGTGGTTGTTTGGACACGGACACCAGTGGTGCGTGCACAGCCTCACCAGACACTGAGTTCATCGTGCCTTCTTCTTCTCCCTCTTCTCCCGCCTCCCATCCTCCTGTCCTTCCCCACGTACCTTGCGTGGGGGATCTCTCTCGACCTGACAATGAAGCAACGTCGGGCTCGTCTCCGACGTCTTGTTCGATGAGTCAAGGCGTCAACCAGTCGGGGAGTCAACCACAAGTTGGCCCTCAGTTCCACGTTTGCCCGCAGTGTGCGAGGGCCTTCACTTCTTCTCGAGGCCTCTCGCAGCACCAGAGGAACGCCCACAAGGCGTCCTACAACGCTGCGATCAACATGGAGCGAGTAAAACCAAGATGGGACAGCGAGGAGTCCTACCTCCTCGCGAAGAAGGAAGCAGAGCTAGGACCTGAAGTAAAGAACATCAACCAGGTTCTGCATTCCCTGTTTCCTTCGCGCACTTATGAGTCCATCAAGAGCCACCGGAAGCAGCCGACGTACAGGGAACTGGTGGCAAGCCTGGCAGAGGAGCGAGCCGCCAAGATCCGGGAGGAACTTCAGCGACAAAGGACAACCTGTGCTCCTGTGCTGGGTTCCCGGATGACTTCAACAACGGAAGCTCCTGGAGCCAGGCCCAAATCCTCCAGAACCAGACGAGTTCAAGCTGCTGGCAGGCCTGCTGTGGAGGACTTCCTGGAAACTCTGGACACAGACGAGGAGGACCTTGACTCTTCAACAAAGACGACAAGCGACACTACCTGGAGCCCTAACCGAAGGGCTCCGATGGGACGGGGAGGTGTGCTGGCGAGTGGAGGAGGGGATGTGGTGACACCCGGTGGTGCTGTGGCCCATGTGGCGCAGCAACCTCGGCGATCCCGCTTCCCTCTTTCCGCTCCCGGGCCGCCTTCGTTCCCAACTACCGATGATGTCGGTTGCCTGATGTCCCGGGAGACCTCATGGACCTCCTGGACCTCGGACCAACACCTGGATGCTACTGCCCGGGCCTCTTCTCCTGGACCTGGTGCCAACAACCTCGCCCCACCCGCCGGAGACTGCAGTGATCCAGCTGCCCCGCTGCCACCTAGGGTGGATATACAAGACTCAGCCAAGCAGGTGGCTGACGAGCTGCGCACCCTGGTCTCGCGGGCCCCGCCACGGTCCTTTCAGGGGCCGAGGCTCTGGGACGTGGCTCGACAGGCCCGGGTCCCAGGCCCCCCAAGGAGACAGCAGCACCGAAATGCAAACCAGCCTGGAAGAGAGAGCAGACGAAAAAAGAAGAAACGGGACTACGCCACCACACAGGAGCGCTTCAAAAAGCGACAGGCAGACTGTGCTCGGTCCATCCTAGATGGTCCATGCGCAGCCAAAGTCACGGATGGGCGTGGCTTCCTCGAGACCTGGCGTGGTTACATGACCGGTGCCCCGCCTGCCCCGCCTGCTGACCCTGTTCCTGTGCCCAGCCAGCGAATTGACATCTTCCAGCCAGCAACAGCACAGGAGATCAAGACAGCACTGCCGCCTAAGAATTCAGCGGCAGTGCCGGATGGGTTTTCAGCAAGGTTGCTGCGCTCAATTCCGCTGGTACTCCTGCGGGTGCTACTAAACGTGGTGCTCCTGCAACGCCGCCTGCCGCCCTCCTGGCGTGGTGCGCGTACCACGTTCATCCCGAAAAAGAACGACGCCCAAGAACCCTCGGACTTCCGCCCGATCACGGTCGGACCCGTGCTCCAGCGGCTCTTTCACCGTATACTGGCAAAGAGGGCGACCGCGGCGGCGGGCCTGGACTACCGTCAACGAGCCTTCCAGCCGGTGGATGGGTGTGCAGAGAACATCCTCCTTCTGTCCACCGCGCTGAACGAGGCTCGCCAGAAGCTACGACCACTCTACCTGGCGATCATCGACCTGTCGAAGGCTTCCGACCGGGTCTCGACCGAGGCCATCCTCCGCGGCGCCCTCCGAGCCGGGTTTGACGACAGCTTCATCTCATACCTTGGGGAGCTGTACTCTACCTCATTTACAACGCTCCAGTATGAGGGAGAGGAGGTGAGAGTGGAGCCAACGACAGGGGTACGACAAGGAGACCCCCTCTCACCCATACTATTTAATCTTGTCATCGATGAGTTCCTGGCAGGCGTGGATACCAACGTTGCCTTCCTGAGTGGTGACTTTTCACTGGATGCAATGGCCTTCGCGGACGACCTGGTGGTGCTGGCTTCAACCCCCCGTGGACTGCAGGAGCGACTGGACAGTCTGGCGGCCTTCCTTTCACCGCGTGGACTGTCCATCAACGTCAAGAAAAGCTTCACCCTCTCGCTGCAGCCATCGGGAAGGGAGAAGATCAAGCTCCTCTGTGACAAAATCTTTCACATCGATGGGCAGTTGCTACCAGCGTCGGACGTGGCCCTCACTTAGCGGTACCTCGGGCTCACCTTCACTCCGGAGGGCACCACTTCTCCCGGCATCGAAATGGACCTCACGAACCTCCTGGAACGGGTCAAGAAGGCCCCTCTCAAGCCCCAGCAACGACTTGTCGTGCTACGGACCTACCTCCTGCCCCGCCTCTTCCATCGGCTGGTCCTGGGGCCTTAGTCCTGCGGCCTGTTGAAGAAACATGATACCAAGGTCAGGGCCTCCATGCGGGCTTGGCTTGACCTCCCCCATGACACACCTCTGCGGTACTTCCATGCCCCAGTGGGGGAGGGCGGCCTTGGAGTAGTGTCCCTGCGGGCCTCAATCCCATCGATGCGCCTACTGAGACTGGATGGTTTGCGATTCTCGGACCACCCTGGATGTGCTCAGGCACTGGAATTGCCCCTCCTGGTGGGCTTCCGTCGAAGAGCACTGGCGGCCTGTCGATACCAGGGGCAGGAGCTCCTGAACAAGAAGTTGGTCCAGAAGATGTGGACTAGTCTCCTGCACCGAAGTAATGACGGGGCCGCCTTGCGCGACTGCGGCAAGGTTCCAGGAGCACATCGCTGGGTCTCCGAGGGCACCCGTCTCATGCGCGGTCGACAATTCCTTCAACTTGATCAAGCTTCGTATAAACGCCATGCCAACCCTCGAAAGGACGAGCCAAGGTCGAGGTGTGGATGTGTCCTGTCGGGCCGGCTGCCGAGCTCCAGAGAGCCTGGGACATGTCCTCCAATGCTGCCACAGGGGCACCGTGGTAGGGTCAAGAGGCACAATAACCTCGCCCGCTTACGTGTGTAACCGCCTTCTTCAGCTTGGATGGACGGTCCTCTGGCATCCCTGCCCGACGGCATGCTGAAGCCAGACCTGGTCGCCTTCAAGGGTCAGGACACCCTCATCCTGGATGCCCAGGTCGTAGGGACGGGCATGGGACTCGGATTCCTGCACCATCAAAAGGTTGCCAAATACTCGGGGCCACTGCTGCAACTTGCAGCTCGAGCAGGACGGAGCGGCACCCTGCTGACCTCCACCATCACCATTAACTTCAGGGGGGTGTGGTGTCCAGAGAGTGCCCGGGACCTCCACAGTCTCGGGTTGATGCAAAACGACTTGAAACTACTTTCGGTGCGCTGCCTACAGGGCGGTCTGCGGTGCTTTTGGTCGCACCGCACGATGACCACTGCGGTGCGGATCGCGGGCGATGTGCCGTAATCATGTATAGCTCGCCAGAGTAAGCTGCCACCCAAGCCTTGGTGGCCAGCGAATTGCGGGTACCTCTGCCCGCATCCAGAGTGTAATATACGGGAGGGTGCTGTGGGTCCCATGTCCTCGGACATGTGGTGGCACACAACCCCTTTTGTAAAAAAAAAAAGCCAAATGCCTCGTCATCTAATTAGTGACGCGCATGAATGGATTAACGAGATTCCCACTGTACCCTA
>JABSTQ010000605.1:0-44818 GCA_013358835.2 Ixodes persulcatus
CCAAAATCAACTCAAGCAGTGCTAAACCTCAAAGTAGAAAGGATACATTCACAGTACATCCATCCCAAAAAAAGCAAAAAAAGTACAAAACAATTACACACGCAGTAGCAGAGTCAGCTATTAAAGCATTTCTGTGAAAACACAAGCCGTTTTATATTTGTCTAGCAGAATTTCGCTAACGGATTAAAACTTATCTACCTTCTTGTTACCACAAAAACTAAAAGTAAATTAGGAAGTAGTTTACTACTTTTTAGAGTAGCTAGTAATATACTCAATTCCTTTATTTAAGAAATTTCTACTCTACTCAAATTGCAATTGAGGGCAATACTCAGTAACTTAGCCTTAATTTCTTTTTTTTTTTTGGAAACTTGTACATGTCTGAACTAAGGCACCGAATAAATGACGATTTACGCCGGGTTCTTAAAGGTTGTGTAATGGGTTCTCTGATAATAAGCATTCGTTTCTTATTGCCAATAATAAAAATACATGTGTGGTAGCAATCGTCAATGCATTGTCTATGCCACAACACAATGTCTTTTACAGCAGATACACGGTTGATTAGCGTTCATTTCAGAACCTAATTGTATTGTAATACATCGATCGATAACGTCTGATTAAACAGCAAAAAAGTTTATCAATTTCACTAGAAAATGTAGCACAAAATCCACAATTCACGTCATGCTGCGGAGGCAACTCGTTCCACACGCAAACGCCACACAAAAAAAAAACATAATACGCAATTTTTGCAATGAAACTCACAAATCAGTTTCTCGTGTTTCTGTCTTGTGTCACGGCTCACGTTATACTGAAGATAGTCATCAAACCTTTAAACTAGTTTCGTGATGTATTATAGTATGTCAAATGTTTAAGCGCTTTTTGACTTGTAAAAGAGCATAAAGTATTTTCACTCTCTCCAACTGGTTTATATACGATTGATAATGAAGGTTCTGTGAATTCTAAAAAAAAACTTAAAATATTTTAACCCTCTTTAAGTGGTGGATATACGATGTGAATGAGAGTCTCATATGATGTCGGCATATTCTTGTAAAGGATGGAGTGGAGAATATACGCCGTTAGCTTAGTTTCAGGAGTGCAGTATCTACAGCTTTCTATACGTTGCTGGCAATACCCTGTCCAATGTGAAAAGTCAAACTTCAAACGGAGAAATTGTGACTCCTAGATACTGCATTTATTGACTACAGCTAAGCTTTCGAGTTGATAGTGTAGAGAACAAATAGTGATAACAAATTCGTGATAGTGTATGGGGTTTTTCTCGTCGTGTGAACACTGTCAACGTTCCATTGTCATTGTGCACACTTCCCTGTGACATGTGTGTAAACACATGTCACATGTATACGAACCATGTTCGTCTACGAACACCTTTCGTACATAACAATAACTGGTGAAAGCGTCAGCTTCAACTTAAAACAGACGTAGGAATGATGGACAAAGAGATTGTCTTTGTCTCTTCGTGCGTCTCTCATTGTGTACTTGTCTTGCGCGCTGTAACCTTTGGATGTACCACCAACTCGCCCAAACTTCCGTATTAACGAATAGAAAGGACAGGCAAGACAAAACAGCCGTTTTGACCAGTCCAGTATTTTCTACGTTTTATTTTTTTTTTTCTGTAAGTTCAAGCTGACTCATCACCAGTACGAACCAACTAGCTCAACTAAAGCCTGTAAACAACAGTATCTCGGCCTCTTAAGTCTGAGGAAATGTTATAATATTCTATTGTAAACATATTGAAACTGTGTTCCTTTACCGAACAAATTTCGCCAGAAAAAGAAAACAATTATTGCAGATCTCGCTTGTGAAAACATTTTAGATTGAGGGAAGTGTATTTTTCTAAACTTGTAGGACATATGAAGCTTGAGGACGGGTACTTTAAAATGTTCGTCACTCTTGATGCTCAGCTCACACGAAGTTGTACGCGCTCCCGAGAAACCTGCAGTATCAGGGGCGTGCTCACTGCGCCTGATTAGAATAGTATAAGGTAACGCTACCCAGGTATCACATGAGGGGGCCCAGGTGGACAAAGTATATAAATTACACGGTGAACTTTGTAGTGAAAGGGATTAGTACGCAAATATTCTCATGTAAGTTTGCTGCTTATAAAAAAAAACATAAGCCTCTGATGGTCCTATTAAACAGAATAGCACCGTCCAACACATACTTAAGTGGTGCGAGGAATGGAACAGTCCTTCAAACCTAGACAAATAGCCTCTACCCTGGGGGGCAAAGAAAAAAAATAATTACAAACATTTCCTTACATCATTGGCGTTATTATAGGTGGGGAATAAACCAAAGTAAAATACTTATTTCCGTTTCAATACCTCAATGCACAGAGAACTATGTGGACTCCAATGCGAAAGTCATTCTTAGCATCACTCAGCGTTACAACTGGTGCCTATAAAACACTGGTAGTCCTCAATTATAGTATGGGTTTGTGATTTGGGATACGTGCACAAGAAACACACAAAAAATTTAAAAAATACCAGGACTAGCTGAAAAAAAAAATTTTAAACAAATATCGTCGACTGGATAGCCCATCCCAAATCGTACATTCACGGGGATCTGACTCACTACAGACACCTCTCAAAGAGCCGGACATGCCAAGATTGACGCATCATACTAATTAATACCTGTTGCACGTTAAACAACACAATGAGAGACAGGAACATTTATTAACACTCTCTTTCCAAGTATCATCACCAAATATATATCCTACCAAAAAAAGAACGCTAACAGTCCATTGCCGGATCCATCATCCTCCAAACGTGTGAACTTACAGACGCGCGCTTGAATTTATCTTCTCGTATTTGTTATTGCTAATGATATTTTATAGAAGATGTTCCCGGTTTTACGTTTTACTACCTGTACAGGGTGTTTCACGAAATGTGGACAAATTCGATATTGCAAAAAAAGGCTTGCGTAATTTTGATCCTGGGCCAGCGGCCTATTTACGAAAATTATTAAAGTCCGAGATAATTAAGTTGTTAATTAATTTAACGCAATTAACTATTTTAATATTGTGTTTAAGGGCATGGTTTCAAATAGAAAATTGTTCAGCATCATCGAAAAACACTAAATTAACAAATTGCAGAACGATCGAAGGCACGCGAAGCATTTTACGGCTTTCTCAAAACGTTTCGGTCTGCTATCGAAGCGCATCTCGGCCCCAACGGCACCGCGCCCCGTGGAGAAATAGTGCGACCAGCCTCTGCTGCTTCGCTCGAGGACAGTGCAACAGAGGTTGGTTGCACTATTTCTCCACGGGGCGCGGTACCATCGATGCCGAGAAGCGCTCCGATTGCAAACCGAAACTTAAAAACCCTCCGAGCTTGTGCGGTTTTTTAGAAAGCCGTCAAATGCTTCGCGTGCCTTCTATCGTTCTGCAATTTGTGTATTTAGTGGTTTTCGGTGATGCTTAGCAATTTTTTTAATTTAAACCATGCCCTTAAACACAATATTAAAAAAGTTGATTACGCAAAAATAATTAACAATCTAATTATCTAAATCATGTCAACAAATCTAAATAGGCCCCTGGCCGACGACCAAAACGACACAATCTTTTTTTCGTTCCGATGAGTAGTTTTCGTAATATCGAATTTGTCCACCTTTCGTGAAACACACTGTATATAAATATAAGCTTCCTGACGAAGGCCGGACTCCGGCCGAAACGTCGAAGATTAAATCGACCGTTGTGGCTGTTTTCACCAAGGGTTTTTTTCTTCCCAGTTATATATATATATATATACCATCTTTGCACCGCCGTGGACTCTCGCGGGACCTGCGATATTCAGAAACTAATAAATAAACAAAACCATTGTTCCTCTATCCGTTCTAAAATAACGCGTAGTTTCTTATGAGATATGCCAAGGTTTATAATATTGTTTTATGCTACATTGGCGGCGTCAAAAATAAAGTTCATTTTGCAAACGCTCTCTCAGCTAACTGACGTGTCTATTGTAAGCAGCCTACTATAATATCCGTCGTCCATTCGTATGCATCAAACTGGAGTCTCAACTTTCCTGGCTAAGTCAAGAACTGTGGAATTCATAAATCATTGAATAACAAGACATGGCTAGATCTATGCCCATAATATTATGCGCCATCATCGTCTTACTTTATGGGTACGTGTATCTCCATATGTTTCAACCATTCTAGCTGACCTTATTTAAATATTTAACTGCCCACTTGAGGTGTAAGTGTAGTATATAAACGTACATAGGATATGGTATGTATTTGTTTTAGAATAAATGGTAAGACTATTTATTACCATATCTTTAAAATAAATCTAATAATCTAAATATAATACCTGTCGCATGACCGATCAAATTGTGTTTATGACAAAGACTTCGTAAACGTTCACTGCTGGTAAACCTCCTACTGTAAGAAAAGTAATCATGATGAGTTCACCATTCAAGAACACCCATAGAGTATAATTACACTTCTTGTAAATTAAAAAATAAGATTGACCCAGCGTTTTGTTACTTAAAATTTTATTTATATCGGTTACAAAAATACTTGATCTTTTATCTTACTTGACATACATGAATTCAAATTGGGAAATGCTTGTTTGCGAAGAAGAAAAAAGTAACTTGTGCGAAATTTGATGCAAAAAAATGACGGTATCCAACAAAGAGCACTCTAGAGTAAAACCAATAGACGAACATATTACTGTGCCGGGGACGATAAGCTCGGAATGGCAAAGGCTGTGGCCCACTTTCAAAAAAGTTTGGAAGACCATTTTTTTTTTGTTTCTCTTGCGAACATATAACATTTTTTTTTTTCTAAATATGAAAAGGACACCAATTATCTCATTCATTTATTCATTTCACCTTAAGGGCCCGTTAAGGGCATTACATAAGGGCCCATCAAGGGACCATTAAGGGCATCACATCAACTCGAGATACTGATTTGTTTTCACAAAGGGGGTACATATATTTTTCCTGTATTAGTGTATTGCATCGCCCAGATATTTGGAGTCTCCGGGCAAAGCAGGTATTCTCTTTAGAATACTCTTTGTTCATCAACTTCGTAAGTTAGCAAGATGTCATCTTCCTGCTAACGGTGTCAGAACCTAAAGATCAGATATGCGCTCCCCTGCTCCCTGCTCCCCCCCCCCCCCCCCCCCCCCCGTCATCACTAGTAGATTTACGCAACGCGGCCGTAGCTTGCGTCTTTCCGCCTGGGGCGTGTACTAATGATGACGGCATGTACAGGCCTTGTGTTCTATGCACTATTGATCTAATGCACAATTCAAAAAACCTATATTGTTACTTGAGATGCATATATGCATCGCCAATCATTTTCATTGCATGTCGTTGTCTCCATCATTGACCCTTACATGTTAACATTAGTTCGTTTTTCGAACACAATTTACCTTAGTATTGGAATTGCCATTTGACATAGAGGAGAGTACATTTCTTCCTGGAGTAGTTCTTACTATTTATCTGACATACGTAATATTCCGTGTTTTAGGTAAATACCAACAGTCTACCAAGGTTAACGCCCAATCCTGATTTATCAAAACCAAGGAAAAGCGCAAAATTTCCGAAAAGCAACTTTGTTTGAATAAGAAAAATGCTCGTTTCAGGGGCAGAAAATCTTTGCTTGCAACTTTATTTTCGGTTGATCAGGAACACAGCTGCCGGAGAACTGTGTGCGAAGCTTCTTGATACGAAGCCGCTAGTGTTATCTCGCTTCCCTTTCTTATCCCTACTGGGATGTTTTCCATGTATTTGGGCCATTTATGTTTCATAGAGTTTGGGGAGTCCCATGCTTGTGTCTTATTTTTATTTATTTTTTCGATATAAGCGCAGATATACTTCGATGTTTTTTACACCAAAAATTTATGCCAAAATACACCGAATTTGTGGAACCCCCACCCCCCCCCCCCCCAAAAAAAAAAAGAAAAAAAAAGCACCGGATTTTAAGAATAATAAGCTCCGAAAACACGAAACTGTACACGTAAGCTAATCTGTTTCCACCAATCTAACGTCAATTAAAATCATTTAAATTCATACGTAATTAAATTATAATTCTTAAAGTGCCTAAAAGCCTGTCTTAGTAACTTGTAGAAAAAAATTGCTTTCTTTTTTGTCATCGTGTCAATATCTTCGAAAATCATCAGTTCTCTTTATGCTTTCAGAATATTCCTGTTTCAAGACACAGAGGCTACATCCTGTGGAAAACCGGTATGTTCATTAATAAAATTGCAATGCTCAATCATCTTCAGTATTATCCCAGACATCACGAACCACAGGACGTATCTGAGCTTCCACCACGCTCTGTGTAGTCGACTCAAGACGTGCTATGACACTTACGTTCCTTTCCACAGGTCTTTGGCGGCTGACACTTTTTCTAGAGTGTCGAACCGAGATTTTTCTCGGTTCGGTTCGGGTTTGGGTTTATGACTTTCGGGTCAGTTCCGGTTCTGTTCCGGTTAAGTTCTGGCTTGATTCCGGTTCAGTTCCGGTTCGAACCGGTTAAAAAACCGGTTAAATTGCTGAATTCAGAATATATTTTCCACGTCGTTTTGGCAAGAGGCACCATTTCAACCGTGAACAAGTAACTACGAGGGGCGTTCATAAAGTTCGTATCATTGTCCCGAAGGAATAGAGATTCAGAAATCAAACTCGAGTAGGAGTTCAGACTTTCTCTACATGTTCCCCACCAAAAGGTATGCCCACTTCTTCCAGCGATGGACCACATGCCGGAAGCCATTGTTATAGAACTCCTCGTTTTGAGTGTTCAGAAATCGCTCCACTTCAGCAATCACTTGGTCGTCGTCATTGAAATGCTTTCCTCTTATTTGGCCACACTGGAAACGTCTGCGCTATTTAACCAAAGTGTCATAAACTGGGGCGTTATTCCCAAACAACGCTCACAAATCGGAATGAATATCCTTGGCATTGCTTTCCTTAAAATGGGAAAAACAGATCACTGCATGTGCTTGGCACCGACGGGTGGTGCCATTTTTGTTTCGACACCGCAGCGGCGTTAGGCGCTACTATAGCTATGCGATGTTTAACTGTACGGAAACTAGAGGGACGCGCGCTCATGTTGATGCCTGTTTTGTTTCGTTTTTTTTTTCAATTTTTTGTGCCGATAGTACGAACTTTATGAACGCCCCTCGTATATGGCTTTTTATCATTCGTACAATTTACATTCATTTTCAAGTACCAAAAGGAACAAAATTTAATTTTTAATTTCGAAAAAAACAGTAAAAGAAAAGCTAGATTAACATACAAAAGTTCGTGATTATACGACTCAACATCTATTTGTTTACCTCTGTCGCATATATTTCACCGGAATCAAAAGATTATTCGTATGGTAGGTTGCCTAAAATACCCGTGATTGGTATTATTTTACGTCGCAGTCTTCAAAGTCGAAAACTAGTTGTGCTCTTGAACTGCGGAATTAATTACAGCGCATAAAATCATAAAATGGGCACGTCCTCGCCATATATATCGTGAAATCTAGTTTACAAAGTATTCTTCAGAATATATATGATGACGACGCAACTGAGCTAAAAACAATAATATTTTCAAAATTTCAGGAAAGTTTTAGGACAAGCCCTTTCAGTCTACCCTTTCTAGAAATACTGAGCGGTAATGACAGCGCTTGTTTTCCTGGCTATTGTTTACACTCAGCACTATCATGCAGGCGAATAATCATTAAAAAAAGAGTGCTCAAAATTGTTCACTCTAACCTATACGCACCATCGTACTGAAGTCGAATCTTACCTAAAATAGCGCGTACCCAATTGAACAATTTTGTCATAGCTTGGCTTTTAAAGTTTGGTCTTGACATGATTTCGGTCAATTCAATTTGCAAATAAGCATCACCCTTGCTAATTGGTGACTTTGTGTTAAATAAAACAAAGCAGTATTTCATACTCTACTCAACAGTGCAGCTACTTAACTGGTCACTTTCTTACGGTCGGCGTGCGCAGTCGTCATACTTCCGGCGCGCACCCCTGTGTACTTAGTTTTTGTCCAGCCCACAGACACACAAAATTGTTGTTCATTACATAAAAGGAACAATAACAGACTTCTATACATTTGAGAAGTTAAGTGTGTGTCAGGAACACATAGTTACCTAAATCAACTTCACAATTAGAAATTCGTTTAGGGCTCTCCCAAATCACTTATAGACTTTATCAAGGATAAAAACGCCGGAAAACATTTGCAGAGCATATTTCCGATAATTTGGGGGTGCATTTGCTTTTGATATATATATTTTAAGGTGACCAGTCCTTTATTTATGTTATAAAATCTTCAGGCAGTAATTAAACACATTTTTATTATGTTGAATTAATTTGACTGTATGAAGTTAACATCACCGCTTGAGACTGACACGAGAGGAAGATACTCAAAGGTACGCCAGCTGTTGAGAGTGTAGAAACGTGTTTTTTTGTTCGCTGTATGGCAGTGTGAAACACTGGGTCGCGGGGGAGGCCAAAGAAGATTGTATGCTCCGATGATAGATCTGAAGGCAAATACACAAAATGTGCAGAAAGAAAAATAATAAATTGTATTTTTCTAAATATTTCGGTACACAACGCCTTACTCCAAAAAGAAATACATTGATATGCATACAAAGGTATTCCTAAACACACATAAATAGCGCACAGTACAGACCACATATTTTTCATATAAATCACATTTGGACATCGGCTTGCACAAGCTCAAACTTCGCAAAATACTGTCTCAGGAGGCTAATGTTATATTGGATTTTACGTGCACTTGTTTTGGGGCCTCAGTTTACAACTCTGTGCTTTATGAGTTATGCGCGCTCCAACATTTTATTAGGCAGCCACATATCATTGCGAGACTGCTATATATAGACTATTGCAAGCGTGGAACCCCGAGTGGCGCCCCATGCGGGCAAGCATGTGCAGCGTCCGCTTGAACGTAGCTTTGACAAGCTCTAATTTGCACGGGCGTGGCTACAGGACCAGAAGCATGGCGGCGACCAGTCGCCCTGCTGGCAATCGTCTATACTGCGCAACTTTACAATTTGGACATCCACTTTTGCTAGTGTTGAGACTATCGCATTTTACCAGCAAACTGAACAGTTTAGCTATGGTTTGCACGTGACATCATCGCACTTTATGCTGGTGGTCATTGCGCTTTGTTCTTGCTGAGAAAATCAAATCCGGTAGGTGCAAAATGCGCGGTGCAGAAGGTTCTCGCTTACTGCAAGTCATGTATTTGAGGGACAAAGATTGTTCATGCTTGGCGCAGCGTCTTGAGGAGCGGTGCGAGCGAATGGCACCACGAAAACGCGCTTTCTGGCAAGATTGATTTTGCAAACGAAGTTGTTTTCGGGATCACGCTGTCTCCTCGGAGCCGAAGATGCGGAGCAGAGAACCTTTATAACACAGTATGTTTTCAACCCCCACCCCCCTCCCTTTTTTTTTTTTTCGGATGCTTCTCCAGAGAATACTTTTTATTCCTGAGGGACTCCCTCCTCTGTTTAAGGGGTGTCGATTCGACAATTATATTTCTGTTATTTGCTAACAAAAATCCTCTATTTTTTTCTTTTTTTTTTTGCGCCCAAAAATGTCTATGTTTAAACAAAATACGGATGTGTTCAAAGCTTGGGGAAGAACTTGAGAACGACAGTCTTGTGAAACTCTGAGCGGCTGCCAACCTTGGGCTGTACCTCTGAGGCCAGTAGGATCTTTCTTTTCGGGTATCCCTTCCGTACACACTTGTAGTTCTGTTTATTGTCGAATTAATAAGTCACATTTAGTCCTTTCAATGCTTCTATTCCCGGGAACAACTTTCTGAGACTGTTCAGCAACAAAGAAACATGTTTGGGTGCCTCAGTAATCTACACATATAAAACGGGTCATGCAACAATGTTTGTACTTTCAGTAAATGCCGCTAAGAGCTAACTCTTGGCGTGTATACCTTGCCAAACACCCCCTAATTTTCCTCTCCGCTCAATGGCACACGCAGAAAAAATAAAGAAAGGAATCGGCTTTCTCCTTCACTGCTCGCTATTTAACAAGCGACCATATGTGATCTAACAGAAATTATATACCGTCAGTGCTCATCATAGTCATGCGTTGGGGTTGGCGAAGATTAAAGCATGGGTTGAACTTCAGACGTTGTCAGCTTAGCTATTCTCATCTTCCATTGAACACGAGCGATTAGCCAAATGTTTGGCGAAGCTGATTGTCAAGAACCCGAGCACTCGACTGGGGCTCATAACAATCGAGTACGTCACGGTATCGCGTGACTCGCGGTGGGAAGTCGTGATGTCATGTGACGCCGCGGTGTCAACAACGCTAGAAAATCTAATAACGTTCTCAATTTAAGTCGACTTGACGCAGTGAGTCAAGTGACTACGTCACGGGGCCACGTGATGTTGTGTCTACAAGTTGATCCTGGCTGCTGGTAGACGAGGACGAGGAAGAAAGGGGATACGAACGGAGCACGAGAGGGAGCTGCTGATTTTCTGTCCTGTTTTACATAGCGCTCGTATTAAAAACACAACAATTGGCGCAGTCGACAAAGCCTCAACTCCAGCATGAAGGTCGATCCACCACCGCCTTTGCTACCGTCCCCAGGCAAGCCTTCAATTGCATGGAACGAATGGTACGACATTTTCGAGACGTACATGATCGCTTCCGGTGGGGCGACGATGGCAGACGCCAGAAGAACGGACAGCCTACTCAACTCACTTGGAGTTGAGGGTCAACGGACCTATCGCAAGCTACCTGACCTTCCAGACATGTCCGCCTCGAACCGCGGTACATCATCTAGTACCTCAACTGCTCCTTCGGAATCGGGCACTCCTGCAACACCCGTTAACACAGCCTACGAATCAGTGGTCAGGAACACATGATTAAATCAGCGAACAACGTTGGAAAACTGTTGAAGAAAACAGAAGACAGGAAAGACGCTGAACTCACAACTCAATGTATCTTCGAAAGAGAAGAAGAAAGAAAATGACACAGAAAACACAGGCACGTGCAAATGGCTAGCGAACTCCGGAGCGCGCTCCAGGGCGCGAGGCTATAGCTGTAGACATTCAGCGCATTAAAAAGAATATTTCTTTTTGTGATAAAGCCAAGGATGGCTGACTCACACAGCGCTCCCCCAAACCTTGTATAATAAACGCCTCATAAATTTCTCTGGTAAGTTTTTCCCGAAAACTACCAATAATATTAGTATTAGCCAATGTTGGACTACATGAACAATTTCGACAGTGTAAAGGCAAGTGACCTCCTACGTTGGATCTAAGTGATAGGGAATGTTCACGAAGCCTGTGGTTAATACACCGTCCAGTTTGTCCGTCATAAATTCTACCACATGACAACGGGATGCTGTACACCACGCACGAGGTACAGGGCAGAAACGGTGAGACATGTGTTTTGTTACACTTGTGTCTGGATACCTTTTCTATGCCGATATGAACCTTTGAACAAATTTGGGCCATTGTTTGGGGGGCAGAAAAAACAACCGGTACGCCGTATCGTTGAGCTACATGTTTTAGGTTATGAGATACCTTGTGTAGGTACGGGACCACAACCACCCGTTTTCTCTCAACATCGCGCCTAGAAGTTTCTGCTCCATTTACTTTTTTAACCAAGACACGCACCACTTCACTTAAAACCGGCCAGGGAAAGCCAGAAGACCGCAGTCTTTGAATTTGGGCATTAAAGCTATCCTTAATACAATGAAAACAAGACTTTTTAAGAGCTGAGCCAAGGCATGAGAGTGCAATTCCCCTCTTTACAATTTTTGAATGTGCCGAGGCGTAAGGTAAAATGCCCTTTTTTGAAGGTGGGGAGAAGGACCAGCATAAGTGGTTGGTGCAAAGTGAGAGCGAAAGGTCCAAAAATTGTAAGACGCCATCCCTAGGCTCTTCATAGGTGTATCTGAGACCCAAGCTGCACTTATCGAAAATGTCCATTACACCACTAACTACGTCTCGTTCCACACGATTATCAAAAAGAAGCAAAAAGTCGTCAACATATCTAAACACCTTTGTCACAGCAGAGCTTAGGACTAGTGCAATAGAACTATCAACTCTGGCAAGAAAAATATCACTTAGGACTGGTGCAACAGACGAGCCTATACACACTCGTCGAAACTCGTCGAAAAAAACGGGCCATTCCGAAGTTAGGAACCGCCTCCTCCTAGAGTCCGAGCTTTCCCTGGAATCTGGTATTGCCATCGCCTCTCAAGTTGAGCAAGTGATGAGGAGGCCAAGTTCTTTACAGAAGAGGGATCCAGTTCACAAGTGGCAAAAATAACAGCCAAGAATCCAAGCGCACGTCCCAGCAAGTCGTCGGGCACCTGTTACAGATGTGGGTCACCGCGCCACATGGCGGATCATCCTAAGTGCCCGGCAAAGAACGAAGCTTGCAGAAAATGCAGCAAGAAGGGACACTTCGCCTCCGTTTGCAAGCAGGGAGTTTCACAAGCAAAATCCCATGTACGAAGCTTGGAACAAGCGCAGGACCAGGTCTAGGTGCTAACTACCAGCTTTAGCAAACAATCGGTTATGTGCGAGATACATCTGGCACATGTTCCCACCAAACTTTTAGTCGACACGGGTTCATCTGTTTTAATCCTGCCGGAAGACGTCTACCAAAGACACTTTCACTCTTACCAGTTGGAACGTTCGAATACAACACTTCTGGACTACTCCGGAAAAGACATTCCCGTTCTGGGGAAATTAGACGCACCCGTGCAGTTCGCGCAAAGACGCGGCATCTGCACATTCCACGTCGTACGAACAGGCGCGGCCGTCATGGGCCTAAACGCCTTACGTGCGTTGGACATCCAACTAAACTTTGCTCATCCCAACGGTGGACAGGTGGCAACGCTCTCAGCGAGAAACCTTCCAGAGATCGCACGAGACTTCCCCCATCCGTTCTTCGTGGAATTAGGTCATGCGAAAGGATTCGTACATAAGGTAAAGACAAAAGATTCCGTCGCTCCTTTCCAACAAAAGCTACGAAGACAACCTTTTGCAGTGCGCGAGATAGTTTCTGAGGAACTGGCGAAGCTGGAACGCTCCGGGGTTATAGAGCGCATCGATGCTTCGGAGTGGGTGTCTCCCATCGTGGTTGCCCACAAGAAGAATGGTGAGATCCGGCTCTGTGTAGACTTACGCAAGCCGAACGCTGCAATTGTTTTGGATTCCCACCCTCTACAGTGCCCTGATAAACTTTTTCTTCAGCTTTCCGGTGCCCATGTCTTCAGCAAGCTAGACCTCTCGTCGGCGTACCACCAGTTGAACCTGGCTGAGGAAAGCAGAGACCTAACGGCATTTGTGACGCATGAAGGTCTCTTCAGGTTCACCAGAGTATGTTTCGGGCTAGCATCCGCCGCCCCTGCCTTTCAAAAGATGATGGACTGCATACTCCGTGATACTGCGGGTACCATCGTCTGCATGGATGATGTACTTATTTTCGGACGCACAAGGTAAGAGCATTATGCCCGCCTGAGGCAAGTTCTTTCACGCCTTCAAGATGCAGGCTGGAAACTAAACCAGCAGAAATGTCTTTTTATTTTGCAGTCTAGCAGCTTGAATTCCTAGGACATGAGCTGACACCGCAGGGAATCAAGTCATGCCGAAATAATATTGAGGCCATAATGCACGATTCACCTTACTCGTCCTGCTCACATATTACCTCAAGTTTGTACCAAACTTTGGGACCATCGTGAAGCCTCTGCAGACGCTCCTGCGGAAGGATGTCCCCTTTCAATGGAAAAAAGCACAAAAAGAGGCATTCACTGCTGTCAAGAATCTGATACAGAACAGCGTTCCACTGACTGTTTTCGACGTGGCGCTGCCCACTGTCGTCACAACGAATGCATCTAATTACGGATTAGGCGCGGTTCTACAGCAAGTACATCCGGAAGGAATTCAAACGGTGTCGTTCGCATCGCGAACACTTTCAAGCGCCGAACGCAACTACTCTGCAGAGAAAGAGGCATTGTCGTGCATTTGGGCCTGCGAGAAATGGCACATTTTTTCTCTTCGGGCGCCATTTCACGCCCAAGACGGATCATCAGGCTCTCGTTACTTTGCTTTCTACACAAGGAACCGGTCGACAACCAATGAGGATAGCCAGATGAGATATGCGACTCCTCAGGTATGACTACAGGGTACATTACCGGAAAGAAACCGAGAATGTCGTAGCAGACGCACTGTCACGCCTGCCTACTCCGAATCCATCAGATCGCAGCGAGTTCAGTGACGACGAGGAAGAATTCACTTGCCGGGTACGCAATTTATGCACAATTGATCAAGAAGAAATCAAGAAAGAAACCAGGCCAGACCCTCATTTGCCTCGAGTAATTCAGTGTATCTGCACCGGATGGGGTCACGAGGAACAAAGTGATAAAGTACTATCTACATACTACAGGTTGCGAGAAGAGCTTTCCTCCGTGGATGGCTTACTACTACGTGGTGAAGTGTTGGTTCCACCTATTTCGCTATGGCGTCGACTCATCGATCTAGCTTACGAGTCACACCCTGGAATTGTGTGGACGAAGCAGCGTCTACGCCAGCGCTTCTGGTGGCCCAGAATGGACATCGAAGTCGACACCTACATTAGAGACTGCCACACCTGGCAGGCGAACGACAAGACAGCTGTGACGGCAGCGGAACCCCTTCAACCAGTTCCATTCCCATCAGGTGAATGGAAACAACGAGGAATAGACATTGTCGGAGCTTTTTACAAACTTCCATCGCAATTCAGATTTGCAGTCACCCTAGTCGACTACTTCAGTAAGTGGCCAGAGGTAACTTTTTGTAACAAAGTTACGGCTGAAGCTGTATCCGAATTCCTCATTAGAATCTTCAGCCTGGAAGGGTATCCGGAGGTAATTGTTTCTGATCGTGGCCCACAGTTTCAATTCCGCATATTCCAGGAGTTCCTGAAGTCCAGAGGGACTTCCCACCATCAGTCTGCGATATACCATCCACAAGCCAATGGTCAGGTTGAGCGCTTCAACCGAGTGCTTAAGCAGTACGTCCAAACTATCCTACAGGAACAAGGCAACATTCGTACAGGCCCTGAGGAGTTTCTCGCTGTCTACAGAAGCACACCACATGCAGCGACGAAGCTCTCGCCCGCTGAGCTCATCCACGGACCTTAAATTCGGACCCGTAAGAACATCGTGGGCTTCCCAAGTTTTGACAAGCAAATTTACATCGAGATGCAGCAACTCCGCCAACGCATTGCTGATTACCAGAAACACAGCAAGCAATATACAGATGATAGGCAGAGGGCCAAACCAACTACAGCGTGTGTAGGAGATTATGTGCGAATAAAGATTCCTACACACCGACCGAAGGGAACACAATCGTTTGGTCCCCCTCAAAAAATTCATGAAGCGGTGGGACCAAGCACATTCGTCACGTCAGGAGGAGGATGCTGGAATTCGTCGAGGTTGTCTCGAACACGTTTTCCAGCAAGACACGAAGTGCAGGTGGAATACGCAAATCCAGAAGCTGGAGCATATACACAGCTGCCGCTTCCAGCTCGACGAAAGTCCCCAAGGAATAAGAAACCTCCAGACAGGTTCTCGCACTGTTGAACTCTGCTTCGAGGGGGGATTGTGTTGTGTCTACAAGTTGATCCTGGCTGCTGGTTGACGAGGACGAGGAAGAAGAGGGATACGAACGGAGCACGAGAGAGAGCAGCTGATTTTCTGTCCTGTCTTGCATAGGCGCTCGTATTAAAAACACAAAAGATGTCACATTATTTGACAGCATTTCTTGACACTATGATGTCACGTGACAACGTGACACATGATTAATCGCAGTGTCAACATAAAAGCGCCACTAAAATCCACAATTTCTCATACATTTCAAATCGGTGTATGACAATTTGATTATAAAAATAACAATGCAATTTGTTTTTATCAAACACTCATTTTGTAATAATAATAAAAAAAATCACCGTGAACCGTTTCGAGCCGGTTACCGTTATATGTTTTCCCGGTTCAGTTCCGGTTCGGTTCCAAAAGTAACGATTCGGTTCCGGGTTTCGGGTGGTTCGGCTCCGGTTCGACACTCTGCTTTTGACGAACTAGCTAACCCCGAGATTTTGTCAAAATCAAGGCTTCTTATAAATTTCAGGAGCAGCCTGTGAGAGTAAATGCTGTACAGTCCGGAAACTGGGAGAAAGATCTAATGAGTCAACTATAAGTATAATATAATTAGAAAGTTTGAAGCATTAGGACAAAAGCCAATATTTTGTTTTTAATACCGTCTTTACAAATTTCTTTTTTTTTTCTTTTTTTTTTTCAAAGACCAATCATTTTTAGAGATCGCACTCTCTGAGTATATTTTTCCTAGCTGGAGCTAGGGGTGGGAAAAATGGGAGGAAACATCCTGGTGGACAAACATCTTGTGTCAATTAGGTGTTCTGACCTCTGGCTCATCAATCAAGATGGAAGCAGATTCTAGCATGATGTCACGCCTGGTCGGAGGTTTTTCGCGTTTTCTCGCGTTTAGTTACATCTTCAGGAACAACGACCGTGATATTCAGATTCACGGGATAAAAATGCACCAGAATTCACCTCTAACTCGTTTTGTTCCAGAAGTATTTCAGCTTCCCTTTAAAGTACGACTTCAATTAGGTTTAGAAAACTTGTATTTTACTGAAGTACATTCTCTGAGCATGTACTTGTACTTTATTAAAGCCTTTTTTTCTGCTACGTTCCGAGGAATGTACACCTCCCGACTTCAAAGTATATTCCCCAAATTTGAATACAAAAAATGGCGTGTCGTCATGTGAAGTCCCGCTATGGACTTTCGAGACATCGTCAGGTCATTTTTTTTTAGTGAAGTAATGCCGGCTATAAGACCGAATATTGTGTTGAAAAGTCCTGGTACTTTAGTCTGAAAGTACATTGTACTTATTGTACTTTACTTCAAGTTCATTGTACCCGGTGTACTTACTACTTACTTAAAGTACATAACCTCTCATTTACTTCGTACTTTACGTCAAGTACTTTTTGGAAGTACTTTACGCAACACTGATAAACAAGCAAACACTGTCTGCATAATTAAGCTCAGGCAATGCTAAACCTCAAGTAGAAATGATATATCCGCAGGACGCCATAAACCAAAAATACAAAAATGTACGAAACAGTTTGGTGCACAGAAGCAATCCAGCTCTAAAAGCAATTCTGTGAAAACACAAGCCGCTGTATGTTTGGCTAGTAGAATTTCGCTAACGGATCAAAACCTTTGTACTTTCTTGTTACCATAAAAAATATAAAAGTAACTTCAAAGTAATTCGTTACTTTTTACGGTACTTATTAATTTAGTCAATTACTTTCATTTGAGTAATTTGTACTCTACTCAAATCACTTTTGAGGCCAATACTCAGTAACCTAATTACTCTTTTAGTAACCTGTACACGTCTGGCTAGAGCTTTATAAATCTACGGACTGGAAAGGGGGCTGTCCTTAACAAAGAGTTTCAATGAGTTTCAATTGAGTTTCTAATGTATTATAGAATACATTCGAAACTCAATTGAAACTCATTGATATTTTTTTGTGAGGGGAGGGCCTGCACGTCAGAGCAATCGCACGCTCTTGCAGCCTTCTCTCCATCCTGTAGGTTTATCAGTATGTGAGTAAAGCAAGCATGTATAGAGGGCCTCGCGTTCCGGCGTTCCGGTTTCATTCCGTGTGGATAGCATATTTCAAGTATCTTGTAAACGTCTCTTGCAATTTTCTTTTTAATGGGAAAAAAAACATGCTCTATTTTTTTTTTCTTTTTTTTAGTGCTATGTTTCCAAAGATTGCAAATCTTTACACCATTATGAATGCCCGACATGCCAAAGAGAGCGTCCTGGCTCAACTGGAGTGTGTGTACCATGACCGCCACCACCATGAAAACCGCCACCACCGCGTGGACCGTCCACTACTGAATAAAATGTACGACGAAGCGCCATCATGAGTCTCGGTGATTATATATATTTTCTCGCATTTGTTAGAGAATCAGGACCGCATAGTGTTGTGTATTTATTTATTTATTTATTTACACAAATACCTGCTGCGCCGTTAGGCATTATGCAGGGGGGAACAAAAGAAAAACACATTCAAAAAGCATTTTCAGTAATGCAATCGACAACCATTCAATACTACATTTTCACTCGAGCACACTTCTCTGCAGTCTGTCATAAAAAACGTCATTATTGATAAGAGCTATCAGTTCTTCCGGAAGGGCATTCTACTCCCGGGCGGTTTGAACAAAAAATGAATAACAAAAACAGTCAGTACAATAACGATACTCTGCCGCCGTCTTAGAATGATTCCGCCTTGAAGATACATGGTGGGGTTCGAGAATGTAAAGACCCTTTTCAATGCCTGTTTCCCCGTGATATATATTGTGAAAGAATTTTAACCGCAAACACTTTCTCCGAAGTCTAACAAGGTCCCAACCCAGTCTGTTCTTCATTTCTGTACAGCTCGTGTACGGACTATAATCGCGTGTGACAAACCGTAATGCCTGATTTTGAATTCGCTCTAACTTATTCGCGAGGTAATACTGAGGCGGGTCCCAGATAACAGAGGCATACTCCAAAATTGGTCTGATAAAAGAAAAATATAATGTTTGTCTTACGCTACGAGATGTATTCTTAAAATTCCTCCGAATAAAAAATAACATCTTACTTGCCTTTGCTACAATATTATCTATCTGGTCATTCCATTTTAGATTATTCGAAAAATTAACTCCTAAATACCTGTGTTTATCTACCCGGTCAAGTTCATAATTTTTTATCTTATATGTAGCCGTGCTAACAATAGATCGAGTAAAACACATGTATTTCCACTTTTTTATATTCAAGCCCATTTCCCAATGATCGCACCAGCGTTCTAACATTGCTAAATCTGTTTGCATCATACAGACGTCTGCGTCATTTTCTATAACTCTATATAATACACAATCATCCGCAAATAACTTGATATTTGACTGTATCCCCTCGCAAATGTCGTTAATAAATATAAGAAATAACAAAAGTCCCAGTACACTTCCCTGAGGCACCCCCGAGGTTACAAGTACAGGTGAAGATTTTTGACCATTTAGTACAACACTTTGTTCTCGCTCAGATAAGTTCACAGCAACCCAATTTATAATAATTTAATTAATTCCTTTTAATCTAAGCTTATTCAATAACGAATGATGTGGCACCGTGTCAAACGCCTTACCGAAATCCAAGAATATACAATCTACTCGTTTTTTGTTGTCAATGGCGTTTTAAAGGTAATGTGTAAATTCAGCTAGCTCAGTTACACACGAATACCCACGACGGAAACCATGTTGGGAGGGAGAAACAAAATTACTGGAACTTAGAAACTTATATATTGAGCTATATAATATATGCTCTAAGAGTTTGCACGCAACACATGTCAGAGAAGCCGGGCGGTAGTTTTCAACAAGATTTCTTGACCCTGACTTAAAAATTGGAGTTACGTTTGCTTTTTTCCAATCATCGGGAATTATGCCAGTTGTTAGTGATTTGGTAAAAATAATATGTAGGTATCTTGCTATTTCCTCTCTACAATTGTGAAAAATTACCGGCGAGAGCTCATCTGGTCCATATGCCTTTGAAGTATCTATGTCTCTTAGAAGTGTTATAATCCCGTGCATTCCTATTATCACTTCTTGCCTAACAGTTCTTGCTATTCTATCAGACACAGAAGGAATACTTCCAAGAGCGCGGGGTGAAAAAACTGATTTAAAATATCTGTCAAAACATTCCGCTTTTTCAATATCACTGTTCACTAAGTTGCCATCCTTCAATAAACCAGGAATTGAAGTGTCCTCTTTTTTATTTGCCTTAACGAATTTCCAGAACTCAGTAGGATCATTCCTTAGTTTGTTTTCAAAAGACTCGTAGAAAATTAGTTTGCTTTCTTGGATATCTTTTTTAAGATTTGCTGTTATCTCCTCAAGTTTTTGTTCTAAGATATCGGACGGATTTGTTCTATATTTTTTGTAAACCCGACTTTTACGTTTTATTTGCTTTCGAATTGTAGCGTTTATTCATGGTTTATGTTTATTATTTTCTCTAATAGTCCTGCATGGTATGTGAGAATCAGCGAGCATTTTAATTTTATGCTTAAAAGTTTCCCATAATTCTTTAACGTCGCACTCTTTACTGAGATCTGAAAAGTAGGGAGAATATGCTGAGAGCTCTAACGAAATACTTTCATAATTACCCTGTCCGTACATCATTACTTTGCGTAGAGGCTTTGACACCCTATTTATTTTATTGAATGTTAATTCACATACTACTGCTTTGTGATCACTTATACCAGGAATTATGGAGACATTTGAAATAATACTAGGATTATTCTTCAATAACAAATCTAAAATACACTTTTTTCTTGTTGGTGAGAGTACGAATTTGTTTAGAGCACATGAAATAAAGAGGTCATTAAAAGATTTATACAAGGTGGAACTGTCATCACAAGTATAAGTAGTGCCTTCCCAATTGATATTGGGAAGATTGAAGTCCCCCCCCCCCCCTACAACAATCGAACTATCAGAAATGGTGGACAGTATTCGACCAAGTTCAGCGATGTTATTTACTGTTGGGGGACAAGAGTAAGAGCCTAATACAAGGGTGCCTCCTTTGGGCAACTGGACTCGGCACCAAACAGATTCAGTGTCATTAGGCGGCACTAGAAGCTCACTGCTTGCCCACCGTGAGTCTATCAATAAAAACACCCCACCGCCATGCGCGTTGCGATCTTTACGAAAGACTGCAAAGCCCTTAGGAAATACTTCGCTATTAAGCACGGAGTCATCGAGCCACAACTCAGTGCCCATAACAACGCATGGCTGTATTGCCCCTACTAAGCAGAAAAACTCGTCTACTTTATTTTTAAGACTCCGGCAGTTTATCAACATAACCGTCGGGCGAGTATTTGAAGATATGGAAATATTATCAGAACTTGTATGAGCGGAAGGGCTATGTCATTCTTGTGACCTCACATGTCTATTGTCATGCACGAGGACCGCCTTCTTTTGTTCAGTATCCCAGATATACGCTTCCCTATTCACGATCAGCTTGTAATACGACAGAAAGACTTCGTTAGCCTTGTTTAACCTTATTTCTTTTGAAAAATCCCACAACATACGTCGTTTATTATGAAGTGCTTTGCTAAACTCCTCTGAGACACTGTAGTTGGTATTTTTAAATTTGAACCCCGAGTGTAATATACTTTCTTTTTCATTCCACGACACAAAGTTTACAATAATTGGCCGTTTCTCATTCGCTCCATATTGACCAATCCGATGTGCCTTTTGAATCGAAATGGGGTTGATGCCCATTTTATCGTTGCAGAGTTGTATCACATGGTTCTTCGATTCCTCCCATGTCTCGTTGCTCTTCGTATCATCTATGCCATAAAAGACCAGATTGCACCTTCGACTGCGGTTTTCAAAAGCATCAATCTGTGCTTGTAGATTTTTGGTCAATGCCTCAAAACCATCAACACGTTTTTCTAAGCGGTCATTGCTCTTAATCAAGGTGTCCAGTTTCTTTTCAAATTCTTCTTGCTTACTTTGAATACTGGAAAGTTGTGTCGTAACCCTGTTCATACTAGCAGTTAGGCTCATAAGGATGGATTTCATATTTGCCATCTGTTCAGCCTTCGTAGGGGGGCCTGGATTCAATTCGACATCACCCGCCAGTAATAACAACAATACTAGAAATAGAACTTTTCTCCAAAGCCTACGGTGCACATAAAAACAATGATACTTATGGCGTGTATATGCCACTAGAAAAATGTGTTTGGGGGGAGCCGGCAGGTAAAAACAAACTCTAGGATAATATTCAGAGTAAACAGTACCAACCTGCATGCGAAAAAAGCTTGGTGAACTCATGCTGGGATCCCTGCCGGCTCCAATTCCCAAAGAAGTGGTGGCGTCGGTAGTCTTATAAAGCCGCTGGGATAGTCCATTTGTTGCAGTAGGGGTGGAAGCCACGGGAACATGGAAGAACGCCCCCCTGATGCAGAATCGTCGATGTCACGGTCCCGTTCGCCGCGAAGTCAGTGGAAATCTACCTGCTTGATGTACTCGTTGATGGGCCACTCCCTCCAAAGCCGGCGCCACTGTCAAAGCAGAGTGCCGACAGGACTGTCGCCTGCATGCGAAAAAAGCTCGGTGAACTCATGCTGGGATCCCTTCCGGCTCCAATTGCCCATGAAGAAAAAAAAAACTGAATGTAATAACGAGGGATTCAAATCGGTTGTTCAGTCACGGTGCCAATTTTTTTCCCTCCTCTCGCGCGTTGTGCGGGTTGCCAGCCCTCTTCCGAGCCACGGCTGTTTTCCACTGGTGGCGAATGTCGGCTGCCGCTAACACTCGGGCATTCTGACTTTCAAAACGTCCTTGTTTCCGGTGTTATCTTCGGCTTCATCTTGGCAATCGGCCGACCATGTCTTGGTGTAGCGCGTTTGGCTTGCTTGTTCTGTAAGGCCTTAAAATGCCCTGCAATCCTATTTTTTGCTTTATTCACATCTCTTGTGGTACCTGCAACCCAGCAGGCACGGAGAGAGTCACTAAATATCAGTGCACCATATTTTAACCGGACTACGCGGGAAGCTCCTCCTCCTACGGGGACGCCCCGTGGTGCCGAACACGCGCGGCATGTTACGAATTCCTGACGTCGTCGGTCCCGGTCAGCTCCTGCCTCCTGCCTTACGACTGGTCAAAGCCGCTAAAAGCTTTTTTTTTTTTTTTATTCGTAATACAAAATGTAATTGGCGCGAACCGTTTTAATTATATATGGAAGTAGTTCTGTGTTGAGTATTTTAGACAAGGATAGAAACAAATGCAGCTTAGAAAGTACGGAAATAAGGAATGGCCCGTCGACTTACCCTCCACCTAGCGGTGGAAGAGGCGGCGCAGGCGCCCCCGCGCATGGCCTCCGAGATCCCGAAGCGCTTCGGGATCTTGGACGATATGCCCCGCGGATCCTAGCAGACGACGCACGACGCCGGAGGCGGCACATTTTGTAAGAAGCGAAAGTACGAATTGCCTCCTCGCGAGACGACAGGAGAACCGCCTGGAACTTGCCCGGAACTTGAGCGTCGTCGAGTTGGGACCGAGAGGCGCTAGTGCGCTCCGGACGCTTACGAGGAATGTCCTCGTACGGTACTATGCTCCCAGCTCCGCAATTCTATCGAGGATTCGGAGCTCCAACTCCGACAGACCCAGTCAATTTATGCCGCCAAGCGCGGTGGAGTGCTGACGCAAGCAACGAGCCGTTCACGCGCATGTGCGGCTGTAGGGGAAGCGGCCATCAACATAAGCTCCAGCCGACTGGCCAGTCGCTTCGCTACTACCATTAACCACCCGAGCCAGGACCAGGGACGTCATGAAGAAGGTTATTTTTTTACTTTTATAGCGCAGCTCTCAGGCGCGGGTTTCCGGTTTGAGTGGCGTCGCCGTCGGCGTAACCGCGCGATGACGATGACGATGAGGATGAAGTCATCACGATGACGTCATCGTCATTGTCATTGTCACTGATTACGTCACGCTAGTTTTCCCGCAAAATCTAGCAGAAAAAATTGCTCTGCTAAATTTAGCGGAAACAATTTCCCCTTGGGAAGCGCCTCATACGTCCCCCTTTGGAAAACGCTAACACTGACCCCGTAACGAAGCCAGAAAGAGGCAGCAAAAATAGAGGAAGCAAAAGAGAAAGCCAAAACAAAAAAGTGAAGTGTTCAAAATTAGCGTGTCACAAATGGGGAGGTGTGTGGCGTTTTCCAAGGGTCATGCTAAGGCATTCCCTAAGGATCAACCAATGGATCTTCAGTTAATTTTGGGGGGAAACAGAAAATTATCTTTCTCAGGAGCAGCTTCATAAGCGTCCATATTCCCCTGATAGCATTGTCCCCGGTACCAGCTCCTTCTTTATACTCACGTACTCAGCTTGCCCCTTCTCGTGGACATTCTTCATTACGTAACACTCTAATCCATTTAACCCCTCTCCTGTACCCTACTTTATTGCGGCGACCAATTGTAATCTGGTGCTTTAAAGAAGCGAAGCTGAATCTCTTTCCGAATGTAGTTTTCCCCTATGTAAATTCCATAAGCCAAAGTTAATTTCAAACCTAAGTACCATGGTAACCTGGTTGAGCAGCGTCTAATATCTTGGACACGAAAGGACAAAGTCGCATATTTTATATTTGTTGTTCCTTCGTGTGTGTTTATTTTCAGGCACAAGATTGCAACTGCTGATTTTGCGGATATATGGCGGGCACGAGATTAATATTTTCGACCAAGCGTGCCGCGAAACAAGTTTCATTTCACACGACAAAGGGATTAAAAAACAATATTTAGAAATTTGACAGTACCGAATGATTGAATATCTCCTTCGCTCTTTAAAGCCATGCACATAAAGTTACTTTATTTATAAGACGCGAACTAAACGTAGCGATTGCTTCAATTAATGATGTGATAAATTAAAACCTACACGTAAGCACATTCAAACACCACGCCCAGTTTCCAGCATTCGTGTCGAGTGACTGCGACGAACATAGGCTCATACGTGGAAATATTTCACACAGTCCTCTTCCTAATTCCAAGTGTGATATGCTTGGCGTTGAAAACCAAAACTCCGGTGACAAATTCGAGAGGAACCTGAAAAAACAAACAAAAACATTGGGGCACACTGATCGATGAATAGATTGCTTTGGTTTTGGATCGATTCTGCTCTAAGTTCCGTCGCTCATCAAATCGTCTACCCCTTCAACTTCGTGTATTATAAAACTTCTCTAGACATTTTTTCCCCAGTAAGTATATCTTCTAACCTCCTCTTTGCGATTGTCATCCTTTTCTCCTCCACTCTTCCATGCTCGCCAGCAAATCCCACCGTCCCCGCCAAATCCCCCTTTGGATAGATAGTGTAAACTAGTGCCACTAAATAAGCTACGCTTATTGGGGTGTTTCTTGGCTGTAGTATAAACTTATTGGGGTGTTTAGTGGCTCTAGAGTAAACGAATTTATTTTTGCGTGCTCAATAGTTTGCGGTCGAGTTTAGGGAATATACGGCGGGCACGAGATTTTTCGTTTATTCCCATGATCAATTTTTCACGATATGTTGCTGCGAAATTCGTGAAAATTGGGTCATCGTGAAAATTAAGTTGTTGATAGCGTATACTTCACGTTTTAACTTTGGAAACGTGGTGAGCAAGAGGAAGGCGAAGAACCGTGCTTGCCTTAGTGTTCTTTGTACGAACGAATTCGACGCTGTGAACGGAGTGCAGGAGCGACTGCTTGACCGCCTCCAAGGCGAAACTCTTGCCGATGCAGTTCCGCGGCACCGCTCCAAAAGGAAGGTATGTGTACGGCCGAATGCTATCAATGTTCTCTTCGCTGAACCTATGGGGGAAATGTCGAAAAGGCACCAGTCGATAAACTTGATCCGCCTCTTTCTACCATATACTGTAAAATTGTGCGGGTTGCCGCTTTATTGAGTTGCACATTGGGCACACAAATGGTCTCATCAAAAAGTGTTGAGGCACTAAAGAGGTGGTGCAACAATTCTAGCAATTAAAGAATTTCAACTTACAATTTATATGTTATTAATCTTGGTACAAGTGACGAAAGCGCGCCACTTTCTCCCGAAATACTACTGCAATTCTGCCGCGTAATCCCAAAGCGAAAAAAAAAAAATTATTTTTCGATCAGTAGCCGCGTGTGGTGGTCATGAGAACCGCGGTGTTGCGTCATGGTGGGTACACAATTCGCGGAGAGAAGCTCGCTAGGGGCACTTCTGTTTTCCTCACAATGGGCGCAGTGCACGCGCTACCCACGCTGTTTTTGGTTTTTTTTTAATTTGGATAGTGCCGAGAAGCTTGGCATTGCACGTGCTTGCACCAGCAGAGGAAGTTGAAGTATCCTCACTCTGCGTTGCGAAAGAATTCCACCAGGCGGCGATACCCAAACTTCTCGCCACGAAGGAAGACCCCTTTATGCTTTGGTGTTTGCAAGGAGCGTTAGATGCGCCACTGCACTAGGCGTACGCCTCGTGCAGGCCTTGAAAGCAGATGGCGGCAATACACGGAAATATGCGGCCCTTGGAAGCAAACGGTGGTGGAGACCTCCCTCGTGACACGTGTCATGCGCGTTCCCACAACAATAACTGGCGGTATTCGTAAGAAACGGAAAGCGTGAATTTTATCAAGGGGCTTTAGTGAGCGAGCTAGCCAGCGCGCTTCTGGCTTCGAGACATGCATTTCTAGCGCGAGTGTTCGTTCTGCGCAAGAACGCTTCTCAATTCAATAGACCGATCTCACCAAGCGTTCGGCGCATGCGTGACGCCGCCATAAATTTAGTTTGCAGGAGGCAGGCAGCAGGGAACAAGACGGCTCGTGCCACCTTATGCTCCACACGCGCAGAGCTCTAGCGAGTTAGTCGCACGTGCAGAAAGACAGCTCCCTCGATGCATTGCGGCAGCGGTGGCGTAGTCAAACTAGCTGGTGAGATCGGTCTATTCAGTGCTTTTTATTCAGACAACATACATCAAACAGTCAGACAACATACATCAAACAGAAGCGACCTCGAGCTTTCGTACTTGTGGCATTGCGAAAGGAGCCCAAGTCAACAGGGAGTTTTCGTACACCGGGTTTCCCCCACCGCGAAGCCCTCCACAACGAAGAAGACGCTACTGCGCCTGCGCGCCGATGGCCCTGACTGTAGAGTTGTGGGTATCGTAGCGGGTTGCGGAGAGCGTTGCGGGACAGCGGAAACGATCTACGAAAACTACGTAATGACTCCCTCTCCACTGCTTTCCTCCCCGTCGTCCCCATTGTGGGATTCGCCCTTTGGGGCTACCACTTATAAACACAGAAAAAGGTTCCTTTGGTCCGGATGTGGGATTCTAAAATTAACCCCTTTTTGGGCGCCGGTGGCAGAGAGACAACACCAACACAGTGAGTCCGTTTTCGACGTGTTTATTGACTCAGATGCCAACACGCTTCGCTCTTAGACAAGAAAATTCTGGGCGCTGGCTCATTTGCCAGTATCACCCGGTCGGTTTCCCGCGCTGCCGCATTAGACAGATTCACGAGAAGTCGGAAGCCCACAAAGAAAAACCGAGCTCCGTAGAGCCGGGGCTTCTGCCGACGAGAGCCCCTGGCACTCCTTCGGTGCCAGCTTATGTAGCCTCGGAGAATGGACGCGCCCGGGGAGGCCGCTAGCAGTCGCGTCCATTAGAACTCTCAAGGGTGTGCCGAAGGCGCATTCACCCAAAATGGGCAAGGGAGAGCCGGCCCCTTCGGGTAATTTGGCCTCGTGGTTCCTTGTATCCGGGTGGCCGACGCCATTGTTGACGACGACTCCCACGGCCTGCTTGAAGCTAGGCCTAGATAGGGATAGAGGGAACCCCAGGGTTCCCACACTCCCCCCTTCTCAAGGCTAAGGTAGGCCTAAAAAATAAAACGGCCTACCGGCTCTCAAAAAAAAAATAAAAAAAAATGATAGAGCGAAAAGAGCATGCCGATAAAAAAACCACAAAGAAATAAAAAAAACGATCAGCGCGGTACATGCTGAAAAACACTAGCTCGCTGCTTGTAAGCGGACGCCAGGTGCAGTCGAACTCTGCAGCCCACGCTTCTTGGCAGGCTTACCGGGAGCAGCGTTGAAAGGTCCGCGTAGTGGCCTGGCTTGGGCAGGAAGGACGGCTTGGGCACTCCGCGACGAAATGTTCGAAGAACCACGGAAAGTACAGCGGCTGGGCGTCTCTCGGGGACGCACCATGTGGCGCGGACACTGTCACCGAGTCCATGACGGGATGCGAACTGCTTGTCGGCACGGGTCCGCAGCTTGGGTCCGCGACTGGATGCCACGTGTTGCTGGCTTGGAGTCGAGTCCAGGCAGCGGGAGGGTGGCTGCCGCCATCTTGGCCAGCAGCCGAGGTGCCGGATCTTTTGGGGATCGGAAGGGGGACTGGCAGGCCGGCGACGCTGCGGCGACGGCGACGATGACGCTCCCTGGCGTCGATGCCACCTCGATGTGGCCCCATGACTCAGGGAATGCCGGGCACTGGAATGCAGCCTGCGTTTGCCCCCTCTCCCGTTTCGTTCCCCAAGAAGGAAGCATCGGACAATCCGAGCAAGGTGGAGCCGCCCAACTGAGGACACTCGACCAATCTCTGGGTGCACAAGGCCCCAGAGATAAAAAGAGGCAGAGACAAAGGTGTCTTTTCTGCCGTGAGTCACGTGCATCGCACTGGCTCGGCTCGCGAAGTTATTGTGAAAATAGTTCCACGACTGCGCTTAATGTGAACACGGATGTCCACATACCAAGCTGACTCGCGTCACCCCGGACAATAAATTTGTTGGTGACTGTTCGACGAGGCAAAGTTCTTTGTAGCTGCTTTTGCTAACGATGCCTAATCGCTTCGATTTGCGGGCGCAATGAAATCTCAAATGCGCCACCCTGTCCTTTCTTGTGATATTGAAACGATGCAGGGCTGCAATTGGGCAGGCTCGCCAACATTGTTATTTTTCAAACATGTCAGCTTTACCTTAGGCTAAAACACAAATGCCTGCGGCCAGGTATAGCACAGCGACCTAACTTCGAAAAGTCTTGGAGCCGCGTGCTGCCCTGGCCAACGCGAACTAAGGAGAGCACCGAATGCACCTCCCAGCCGCGTAGGACAGCCGCACTGAACTGCAATGTTCGTAGAGGCCAAGCGCCGTAGCACGAGTTTATCCGCATCAGCAAGAACAGAAACCGATCCCAAACAAAAAAGAAACCCCGTGCCAATAGCAATACAAGACTATTTACGGCACCGATCGGCAACAACACGAGTTGCTCGACCCGGCGAGTACGCTGCCCGGCTGCCAAAGCCCGTCTGCAACAATACGAGTTGCTTAGCGACGTTAGTGGCGAGCGTACCGCCCGGCGGACGCACCGCCCGACTCCGCAGAGTCCGCGAAAGTATTTACAACTATTCACATATTTACACCCCGGATCGTTCTGCTGAGCATCAAAAACTCATCGGTGCTACCGTCGATTCCCAACGAACACCACGAGTGCCGTGGTTCACGATCTCGTCCAGTGACCGCATGGCGGTCACCTTAATCGGACACGCAATCATCTCGGGACGCTGTTCAACCTGTTTGTTGCACTGTCCGGTAGCACGATTGAACTGCTCCCGGACCCCGCGGCGTTTTCACAAGTAACGTCGCTTTTACGGGGTCGCAACTCGATAGGTGGCCCTCAAAGGTTCCTAACGTTATTGTTGCATGCGACGCTCCCTGACTTTTGGCCGGAGTCGATCGCGGGTAAACGGAACATACTAAATAGTTGCCGAAAACCATGCTCACGCCAGTCCTCTGTCCCTTGATAGCGGGAAGGAAAGACGGAGTAAAAAGGAAATCATTTTGACTCACTCAGTTTTCCTGGGGGGCCTTTGTTCCGGGGATCGCTTGGTCAACCTGATGGCTACTGGTCCGTTGACGCGGCGACAAGGGGCACCATCGGCAGTCTCCGCACCCTCCCTAGGCTGGGCCCGGTGTTGTTCGCAATCACCCGCGCTGCGTATTCTAGCAGTGGGCGATGCAGGCACAGCGCATTTTCTCGCTCCGAGATACGCTTTTTGTTTGTGCGCTGACGGAATGTCCACTCTGGGTGGGCCCCGCGAGCCGTCTCGAACGCAAAGAGCTGCACTTGCCTCTTTGTTCGAAAACGGGGTTGACCTCGAAAAGCGCAGGTGCGCTCTTCCCAGCAAAGTAGGCTGGCGTCGTCCCGAAAGGGAATGCCTCGGACGTATTCCGGGCGTTAGGTCACCTCCGTTTGGAAGCGAGCTTGACTGAAAAGACTCTGCATTGTGTCCGTGCGTGGCTGACGTGGCCACTAAGCCGTTAAGTGGCAGCGGGTGTCGGGCGTTCGCCTCTCCCTTTGTCCACCTGTTTGATCCTTGGCCGGACATTGACCTGGTTCGCTATTTTAGCGAAAGGGGATGGATGCTGCCGCTCTTTGCAGTCCACGGAAAGCCGCACGTTGGGGCGCCAAATGTGGGATTCACCCTTTGGGGCTACCACTTATAAACACAGAAAAAGGTTCCTTTGGTCCGGATGTGGGATTCTAAAATTAACCCCTTTTTGGGCGCCGGTGGCAGAGAGACAACACCAACACAGTGAGTCCGTTTTCGACGTGTTTATTGACTCAGATGCCAACACGCTTCGCTGTTAGACAAGAAAAGTCTGGGCGCTGGCTCAATTGCCAGTATCACCCGGTCGGTTTCCCGCGCTGCCGCATTAGACAGATTCACGAGAAGTCGGAAGCCCACAAAGAAAAACCGGGCTCCGTAGAGCCGGGGCTTCCGCCGACGAGAGCCCCTGGCACTCCTTCGGTGCCAGCTTATGTAGCCTCGGAGAATGGACGCGCCCGGGGAGGCCGCTAGCAGTCGCGTCCATTAGAACTCTCAAGGGTGTGCCGAAGGCGCATTCACCGAAAATGGGCAAGGGAGAGCCGGCCCCTTCGGGGAATTCGGCCTCGTGGTTCCTTGTATCCGGGAGGCCGACGCCATTGATGATGACGACTCCCACGGCCTGCTTGAAGCTAGGCCTAGATAGGGATAGAGGGAACCCCAGGGTTCCCACACCATGGCGAACCGTCTTATGACTGCTTTTGTGTCGCTACGGTACAATGAATGGCGGCACTTTCGAGTTATTCGAGAGTTTTAGGAAACCGTTTTTGCGCATCCGATACGGTACGATGGGTCCTCCGGTACAAACTGCGCACATGCTACCGCACAAGACTCTCATATGCGCGTTTCGTACCGAAGAGTGCATTGTACCGTATCGGATGTGCAAAAACGGTTCCCTAAAACTATATTGTGGGGCTTAAGGTACGGTGCGTGGAACGCGTCTCTGCCTGGTGTGTTTAGCCTCCCATATTCCACCCATGTATTGACAATATTCCCGAAGTGGCGACAAATGACGTCACAAAAGCCGGGGTATCACGCTGTCGATTGTTGCGATTCTGGCGGTTGGTCATAGAAATGTTGGCGAAAAGCACGAGCGAACGCGAGTGTCGCTGTCGTCGCGGCGTCCCAACTCCTGGCTGACGATGCTTCTATGGGCTATCAAGCTAGAGAGAAGCCTGCAGCAAAACAGGCGTCTGCCACGCACACCACCGCTGTTGCAACGCCGCCAGGATCGCGACCGGCAACAGTATCACACGCGAGTAACGTCACGACACGGAAATCGAGGAACCACCTCTTTGAACGTGGTAAACACACCAGGCGTAGATGCGTTCCATGGCACGATGGTCTCGATCACTCGCCGCCACTTTCGGCGATTGTGGGTGCGATGTTGAAAAGCCGACAATCACAGAGGGAGAGCTGGGGGCCCTGAAGACAGAATCCAACGGGTTCTGTTTTCGGGGCGTGACGTGATTATGCAAGTCACTCTAAAGACTGGCGTAAGAGTTGAGGGCTACTTCAAACTTTTATTAGTTTAATTTTTAAAATGAGAGCAACCACAAGAGAGAAACCCTATTTTTTTGTTTTTCACTTTCTAGGAGTCGAGGTAACAAAGATTCATTCCCCCAATTCATTGACCAAAGTCCGAAAATCGTCGCACCGCGACCCTTATTACGCTAACGAAAGAGGGGCAAGGAAGACCATGCTGACAACACATGCTTTCCACTTGCAACTAGTCGAAAGCCTGTGTCTCCTGTTTTGTCTTCCATGTCCCTCTTTCGATATCATAATTTAGACATCAACACGCTCCACCATCCACACGCCCCTCTCAGTTCTGCAAAACACTGAAGGTTTTCAATAATTTTTTAGTACCACCTGATGCCGTGATCCTGTATAGCCAAATATAACGAGCGAAATGGTACACATACCTGTCGGGATCAAACTTTGATGGATCGGGGAAGTAGTCTGGGTCGTGATGCATCTCATAAACTGGTATGGCAATCGCGCAGTCTTTTGGAATTTTTATTCCGGTGTCACCCAGAACATAGTCGCTGGGGGCAGATCGCTCCAACCTAAAATAATAAAGACGAGTAAAGCTATAAATATATATAAAAAACGACATGTATAGTGGTACGTATATTTACAAACAGGCTACTATATCATTACATGCAAATATGTAACGATATCTAAGGATCGTTCAAGGATGACCGGGACTATTATTCCCACAGATGAACTGTATAATTCAAAAGCACGAAACTATGCCTGGTCTTCTAAGTAATCCCCGTGCACGTCTATGTTTAGTAAGCACTCTCAAGAAAAAAGGGTGTAAAAGGGTGTATCGTTACACCCTTTGTCCCATATAATACACCCCCAAACTTCAATTCGACGTACAGCGCCCTACAGTCGAACAGACGGCCCGAAATTTTACGAGGGGCTTGATAGCCGTGTGGTACAACTTATTAAAATAGCTAATGTACGTTTTACTGAATACAAAAAACATAATCGGGGTTTTCGTGGCCCTACTGTAAAAATACGGTGTTTTCTTTATGTGGTCTTTGATACGTACTTTAGCTATTTAAAATGTTATATCGCACCGTTATCAAGCCCCTCGTAAAATTTGGGGCCGTCTGTTCGACTATAGGGTGCTGTACGTCGAATTGAAGTTTAGGAGTGTATTATATGGGACAAAGGGTGTAACGATACACTTTTTTACACCCTTTCTTCTTGAGAGTGAGCCAGGTTACGACGAAGTAAAAAACACTATTTGTCTGGGCTCGAGAAGCAATGGTTGTGTTCTTGTCCCCATGCTAACATAGCATGGTGGCAGCGACTGGTTAAGGACGTTCGCCCTGAAAGGACTTGAGTAAGATAAGAAGTGTACCAGGACGACGACTACGAACCGATGGCAACACAAGTCGGCAGTTCTCAAGAACCTGATGTTCGGATCACCATGGCGGCTCCACTCTTCGCATGCCATCCACCGGAAGAGTTCGACTTTTCCAAGTCAGAGGACTGGCCCCAGTGGATTCGGAGGCTCGAGCGCTTTCGAGTGGTGAGTGGACTCCAAGCAAAAAACGGTTCCGAACAGGTCAGTGTCTTAGTCTACTGCATGGGAGACAAGAGCGAAGATATTCTTCTCTCTATGAAGCTGACAGAGACGCGGATGCAGCAATACGACGCAGTACGAAATTCGTTCAAAGAGCACTTCATAGTTTGAAGGAACGTAATTTACGACAAGGCCAAGTTCCATTTGCAAGTGCAAGAGTCATCGGAGTCAGTAAAAGACTTCATTACAGCTCTTCACGGATTGGCTAAGTACTGCCAGTTCGACAACCTACACGACGACATGATCAGGGACCGCATCGTAGTGGGCGTCCGAGACAAGAAGTTGTCCGAGTGGATGCAGCTCGACGCGAAGCTGACATTAGACAAAGCAACCACAATGGCACGTCAGTCGGAGACAGTGAAGAAGCAGCAAGCTGATCTTCAAGTAGAAGACAGTCTCAATCGAGTATCCGCGGCGTCACCACGGACGCGCAAGGTGAATGCGAGAAGGTTTTCCAAAGAGGCTACTAAAGAAACGTGTCCGTTGTGTGGCCGAGGTCCTCATTCACGAAATAAATGTCCCGCTAAAACGAGCAACCTGCAACAAGTGCAAAAAATAGAACATTTTGAAAAACTTTGCCGCAGCTCAATGGCAGTTACAAAAGTCAAAACCGAAGAGCCCGCCTTTCTTGGAGTCATAGACTCAGCCGATGAAGACGCATAGAGCATTGTACTGACAGTCCAGACAACATCACTGCGATTCCAGACAGTACCTCAGTGCATTGCCTCTGGTTGTGGCCAAAAGAATAGTAAAGGAGCCCAGCCGAACGAAATTGAACGTACTGGGTGTGCTGAGAGCAGATATTCGCCATAAACAAAAGCGCATATCCGCCGATGTTTATATCCTAAAAGAGCTAGACGAACCACTTTTGTCTTGAGGCCGCTCTGTGGAGTTGGGACTTGTACAGAAATTGAGTGCGGTAGTTGACACGACATCCGGGACAGTCGATCTAAACGGCGAGTTTCCGGAACTTTTTTAAGGCCTTTGGCTGCGTGAAACAACCTTACAAGATTAAGTTACGCAAGAATGCAGCTCCCTTGTCTCTGACCACTCCACGAAGAATCCCAATTCCCTTAATGGAAACGATCAAGGAAGAACTCTACAGTATGATCACCCTGGGCGTAATCGAAAGTGTGGACGAGCCCACAGACTGGTGATCAGCAATGGTAGTCGTGACAAAGTCGAACGGAAGCTACCGAATTTGCGTTGACTTCACAGAGGTGAACAAGTAGGGGGAACGTGAAAGACGTCCGCTTCCGGTGACAGACCACGTACTGGGACAACTTGGAAATGCGAAGTTCTCAAAAATCGATGCAAATTCTGGATTCTGGCAGTTTGAGCTTGCTCAAGAGTCCCAGATTCTGACCACCTTCATCACACCATTTTGACGCTTTAAGTTTAAGCGACTTCCCTTCAGTATTACATCTGCTCTACAGTTCTTCCAGATGAAAATGAGCCAGCTTCTGAGGGGAATCAAAGTACAAGTCTGCAAGATGGACGACATCCTTGACTACGGATCAACAAGAGCAGAACACGACAGAAACCTGCTAGACATCCTCTCTCGACTCAGGCAGGTAGGAATTACCCTGAACGAAACTAAATGTCGGTTCACAGAAACTCAGGTAAAGTTTCTTGGACATGTCATCGATCAAGAAAAAGTTCGTCCGTATCAAGAGAAGGTAGAAGCCATCGTGGTGATGAAAGCTCCCACTTGTATCACGGAGCTGAAGAGATTTCTTGGAATGATTAATTAACTTGGGAAATTTTCCCCCAGTTTGGCCCAAGAGTCACACCCGCTGGTCGAATTACTGAGTTCCAAAAATCAATGGGCCTGGAACTACAAACAACAGAGGGCTTTTGAAGAGCTAAAGTTGATTTTGACATCAGACCAGCTACTCGTTCTGTTTGACCCAAGAAAATCAACCATGTTGTTGACAGACGCCTCTTCTTTTGGCATTGGCGCAGTATTGCGCCAAAAGCAAGAGAACGGGATCTACAGACCAGTGGCGTACGCCTCGAGAACACACCGCGAATCAGAAAGACGATACACCCAGATCAAAAAGGAAGGACTGGCGGTGGTCTGGGGGTGCGAAAAATTTCGACACTTCATAACCGGGATGAAAATCTAGATCGAGACGGACCACAAACCGCTGGTTCCTACATGTTCGTCCAAGAGCTCGGAAGACATCACGCCAAGACTACAGCGAATGAAACTCCGGATGATGAGGTTTTCTTATGATATCACATACGTTCCCGGAAAAAAACCTAGTGGCGGCTGACTTCCTCTCCAGAAATCCTCTGAAACATACACCGGACAAGGAGATGGAGGACGAGATATCTGCATACGTGCGAGGTCCCACTGGAAATCTTCCAGCAACGGACGAAAAGTTCAAAGAAATTCAAGCTAACCAGAAGATTAAAGCAACATGTTAATTTCTAACGCACTTCAGTACAGAGGGCTGGCAAGCCAAGAAAACGTTAGACCAGGAGTGCAGTGCCTATTGGCAGCACAGAAGTGACATTGCAGTGGAAGACGGCCTTCTAATGAGAGGGTCGAGGATAATCATTCCCAAGGCAATGAGAAACCAAGTCTTGGACAGCATTCACCAGGGTCACCAAGGCATCGTTAAATGCAGAGCACGAGCCCGGGAATTTGTGCGGTGGCCAGGCTTGTCTAGGCAGATGGAAGAACTGGTAAAAGTGTGCACACAGTGCATTCAGGAAACAATCAACCGCCTAGAGCCTTTGATACCAACCCCGTATCCTGAACGGCCTTGGCAGCAAGTTGGCGTAGATCTTTTCTGCTTGAAAAACAAGTAGTACCTGCTAGTGACGGATTATTACTCCAGATACCCCGAAGCTGCTCCCTTGGCCAGCTTGTCAGCTGTTTCTGTCGTCGACCACATGAAGTCTATCTTCGCAAGACATGGGACGCCAGAGACCATATGCAGCGACAACGGACCACAGTTTCAAAGATTACTTGGATCCGAGTTCTCCTAGTTCTCCAAAGAATGGAATTTCGTTCACAAAACTTCCAGCCCAATGTTTTCACAGAGCAACGGTGTTGTGGAAGCCGGAGTTAAGATCATCAAGAGGAGCTGGAAGAAGACGGATGATGCGTACCGCGCATTACAATCATACCGTGGTACCCCCTCGCAAACGGGTTTAGCCCAGCTGAACTTCTAATGGGCCGAAGGATTCGCACATCGGTCCCAATTGCTCCTTGTTTGTTAAAACCTGTTACTCCCGAGCCTCAGAAGCTACGGAAGAGGGAGGAAGAAAACAAGGCGAAACAGAAACGTAACTTCAACACACAAGACATGCCGCACGTCCGTTGAAACATCTGCAAATCGGAAAACGCGTCTGGATAGTTGACCAGAGGAAAAGCGGAATGATCCAGTCTCAAACAGGTCCACCTCGCTCAAACCAGGTCAAAACGGACCGTGGGATTGTAAGGCGCAACAGATTCCATCTGGTACCGTCTACTCCAGCCTCTTCTGGGGTTACGGCTACAAGGGACAGTGTGCAGCTTCTACCGGAGCTACCATCAGCTCCTTCTAGTGGGCCACAAGGTCTGACTGTCACTAGAAGTGGACGGATAGTGAAGCCGGTGAATAGATTGAACTTGTTATACTATCCACCAACCGATCAAAAGGGGGAGGGGTTCAGTAAGCCAGGTTACGCGTGTTATCGCGTGCCGAGAGAGGGGGGGGGGGGGGGGGGCTGCTAGAAGGCGACGAAGTAAAGAACACTTTTGTCTGGGCTCGAGAAGGAATGCTTGTGTTCTTGTCCCCATGCTAACACAACAGTCCAGGCACCACTGCCATTGTTATTCCAGCTCATTGATTCCTTTTGCTCAGAAAGAACTGGGCTGTCTGACTGCAGTAAGACGGACGTGTACTTGCAGTTGATTTGGCACCGGCTGTCGCCATTCGTTACTGTTGACACCACTGTAACCCACGGTTCGCCATGGGCGGACGAGATGGCGTCACATGCCCCGAGTTTGCGGAAGCGCAGGTGACGATGGTGGGTGAAGGCGCGCTTACGGCGCGACACCCCCCCCCCCCCCACACACACACACACACACAAAACAAGACTCAGTTTTCTTTGGGTCAAGGGAGCGGAAGTGAAACCGGCATTTTCCACTTAGTATATGAATAAATCCAGCTTAATTCCGTCTAGAACGTGTGCGATATGTTAACAGCGTTTGTACTCATGTCCGTCTCATCGTTTGCTCCATAGCTGTTCTTGCAATCTTCTAAAGATTACAGCTGGTCTAACTTTCTTATTCACCGAAAGTTTTATTATGCACCCTGACGCCGAGTTAACATAGGTCAGGGGTGGATTTATTGGCAAGGCTTGAAGCGGGGGTACGGGACGATGGAAATTTGGCAGCTTAGAAGGGAGAAAACTGGTCTCCCCATTCTGCCCCCCCCCTCCCCTTTTCCCTCGACACCATTCCTCTTGTCCGCCCCTGCGCCGCGACTGCTGGCAGTGCCACGCATCCGTCAAAGGCGTCGAATCCGGCACGGGAAATATCCAAGAATTGCGTTAACGTCATCCGCAAGCTTCATCGTGCTACACTTGTTGAGTCATCGCTTACGGACAGGAGTCCCCGTCAACCATGAACGACCCTTGCATGTATGATAGATTAACATATGATGCTGAACAGGGAACGAAATGATTACCTTGTTCAGGGAGGAAATATTCGCATCGATTCTGACACGACCCCGTGAAGGTACTTCAGCTTTAAGACGACATCCAAGCTTGAATCTGGTCCCTTTGCATAATAAAAATAAACTAAACGGTATATTTTTTGTTTATTATAATAATATTTAATTAAAAAACGACCGTCGTTATATGACGATTCGACCGCTTCCGTCACTAGAAACACAAACAAATGTGTGCCATCATTAAACGAGCAAGTTGTAGTCCTAAAATATAAATGTGTATATAGATTATGACTTTTGATAGTCCAATATTCATTTTCTGCTTAAAGGAGCTGTGCAACGATATTCAATTGGAATGTGTTTCACTTTACACGAGCTTACTGGCACTAGTGGGACTCAAGGATACTCGCATGCAATGCCACTGGCCAAGAAACTCCTTTGTTGCGGTGTAATTTCAAGGACAAAAGCGATCATTTTCATTCAATCTCTCTCTTGCAAAATTCGATGACGTAACGCGGGGATCGCAGTACACCCGTATGACGATGTTTGAATGCGGTTCATAGATTGGACCCGAGCATTGCGTGGGCACTCGATTTAGGCTCGTGATAATTGATAGCTCGAGAAGCATTCGAGTAGTGGCCCGTGTCCAATCGCTGCAACGACGACAATAGCCGAGCCATAACAATATCTGGAACTCAGCGCGTGTCCTGTGCTTTGCCAACCCCAGCGCGTGGCTATGATCAACATTGGCGGCATATAATCGGCTCCAGATCACGTGGCCGCTTGTTCTGGCTGCGAGTTGAGGGCGTGAACGCTGCTCGTTGTTTTTTAATTTTTTTCTGGGACTTCTAATGCGTCGGGTGAAAAACGAAGGCGTGTTTCATAGGTCATTAACGTCAGGGATCCGTTCTAAGCGGTATTTGCGCAAAGTAAAAAAATTATTGCATAGCCCCTTTAATTCGAATTCAGAGCCTATGCACAATTATAGGGAGTATTCACTGGCGGCCATATCTGTGTGCGCGACTGCTGAGTGCGACTGACGGCGAGCTTCCACAGTTCTTTTGCCACGTGCATTCCGCACCATCAAGATTGCCGATCTTAGCAGGCTATTAATGTGAGCTCGTTCTGAGCATGCGCTCTAAACATCGCCCTCAAATATGGCGTCCAGTGAGTACCCCCTATAAGGTGTAATCTGCTCGCGCAAGCAAGTCTGTGCAATGGCAAGCTTGCCAAATCTACATCCTCGCGCCCGTTACACGTGCTTGCACGAATGGGCCACCAGGGGGCCGCCATGCTTGCAATGAGCCCTTTCCGAAATTCAGTCTGGCCACTTTGATAACTATCGTCATCGAAATGTACATCATCTGTACATGCTAATGGCGGCCTCTTGATGACTGATGAAGGAAGAAATTGAAGACAGGTACCGATGCGGATCCTGTACCTCCCAAACGTTAATTCGGTACTAGCGGCAGGATCTTTTGGTGGCGCCCTCCTGTCGTTTCCTCTCATGACGTCATTACCTTGCGAACAACAAGTTCGATGGAGTTTGTAATTAGCACGATGGAAGCTTGAAATCATTGCTCTTATAAACAAAACTGCCAACACCGTCAAAATTAAATTTCTGACATTCCTGTTATTTCCGTCGATGACAAATCCTTTCCTGACGTCTTAAGCCTGGTTCACATGCAGCGATTTTGGCCCTAGAGCGGCGCGATTTCTGCCGTCGCGGCGCTCGTGCCGCTCAACTGCTAGTGCTGGCCAGAGCGCCGCGACGGCAGAAATCGCGCCGCTCTAGGGCCAAAACCGCTGCATGTTAAACACGCTTTAGTCAGCAAACGGCCAATCGTAGCAGGCCGACCACAGCAACGCTTTCAATCGCTCACGTCGCCAATATTGTTGCTCGATGTCACTGTGCCAAGAAAAACAATTTCTATGCGCTATGTATTGGCGGGTATCATGTAAATTCCTGGAATGCTCAGCTTCGGCCCGCCCCGGACAACTCATGTGTCAAGAGACGGGTAGTCTCTTGACGCTAAATAAACAAACAAATAGATGAAACTCTGTATGACGAAGGACACCGCAACTTTCGTACGTCTGCCGTTGATGCATAAGTACTAGGTTTTGACCGCCATTAGCACACTAAACTTTAGACTGATAGTTGAGCTACTTGATGGCATTGGATTTGTTAAAGGGTCTATCGTCTATAGAAAATAAACTCTTTCCGATATTCAGTCCGACCACTTTGATCACTATCATCATCTGCGGAATGGCAAATGTGTCGTACCAATGGCGGCCTTCTGGTTACTGATGATGGAAGAAGTTAAAGATGCTCCGAAGCGGAACATGTGAGGACTATACAATCTAGACGTTAGTACAATGCGACACAGGAATTGAATACAAGCACTGCGTAAGCGTTCATTTCTGACTCCGGACCAGTCAATCCGTTGGTGGCACATAATCGCCTCTAAGGCCCCTTGATGCATTCGCCCTTTTTTGCTTGGCAACAAACTCAGCGGCGCCATCTATTGTGTAGCCCCGGTACACTTCCGGTTGACGTATATTTCCAAATTTTTTACTCGTCCTTCTCTCATCATAAAAGTGAACGAAATCTGACAGTGTTATAGACCTTTTCCGTACCCAGCCACCTAATAGGCGTATCCGGTATGGGCAACGAAAAAATAATAAAACGTTTCAACCTGTAAATAGTGAAAAAATAGAGGAGAGGCAAAACGAGCATGTGTGACGGTGACGCTTATATCGTAAATGCCTTCTATTGGCGTGGCGACGGCAAAACAATGTTTTCGCCCATACTGGAAGTGACGACAATTCAAGATGGCGGCGCCCTTGCGGAAAAAGTCTATAGGTGGCCATTTCCAGAAGATATCGTGTATATTTGATTTCGCGAGTACTGCGAAACCCGCCATCAGCTTTAGAACCGGAAGTGGTTGGGGGCTATTTGCACACTGGCGCCACCACGTTTCAACTCACGCGAGAAAGAGCGAATAAAAGTTTATCATGGCTTCAATGTGGGTCGGTGCGTTCTCCCTTACCGGTCGTATATTTCTCACCATCGAAACTGAGAGATCCATAACGAATTGTTTGGTATAGACCTTTTCCAAAAAAAGGGGCGTGTGGCCGGTGCCATCTTCAGTGTTCGTGCGTATGGCGCGTGCTTGGCTCGCTTCGCGAAGGGACGAAAACGCACGTGCTGGCTGTGAAGATCGCACGCTGGACTGCGATTTTGTAAACGTTCGAAAGGTCTATACAAAGAACACATTCTTAACTCCTGTTGATAAGCAAAAGTGATAGTGCCCGGCAAGATACCACAGACTGCTTGTCGATTACCGCCATAGAGAAGTAGCTCTCATGTTTGGACAGTGCCTCTGGCGAGCAAAATCGAACATTTCTCGGGCGCGTTTCGGTTGCGCGTCATTGCAGTTTTTTTTACATTGCTCGAGAATGCTAATCTGGCGGAATTTAATTGGTGGAAAAACTTTTTGAGCAAAAAGACAACGAGAACAGAAACTCGAATAGAGAATCATTTGTTTGAGGCGGGGTTTCAGCCACACGTCCGGAGGCTTCCTGGCTCGTGACGACGACCATTCCCCGTAGTGAAGAACCCAGGGGTCCAGTGGAGGTGGGAGAAGTGGTAACGTAACGAACGGTTTAATTACATGGTTGCGATACTGTCGTCCGGATCAGAGAGAACAACGGAGCAGCCTCACGCTCCGCCTTATATAGGGTCCGTTTCTTCCTCACTCCCCGCCAGGGCAGCAGGTGCGACGTAGCAAACCGCCGCCAAGTGCGTTGCGGCGAAGCCGCCGCGTCGTAGCCAGAAGTGCGTCGTAATCATGGTTCTCCGCAGTTAGGCCCTGCCTCTCTCCCTTTCAAGTGCGATGTAGCCAAAGTTCTCCGCAGTTAGGTCATGCCTCTCTCCCCTTCCGGAGCGCACGAACCCACACGCAGACACACACGTCCCGTTGACGTCACGGACGCGTTGAGACTCGTTTCGGGCAGGCCCCGACAGGTGGGCGACAATCCCGGACAGATCGTGACTCGTTTCCGCAGCGTTGAAACTCGGAAGAAGGCCGCCGAAGGTTCCATTCTTAACACATTCTTATCCTCTTGATAAGACAGCGCGAACTTATTTTTTTTTTTGCTTATTCTAAACTTTTTTATAGTTCTTTCAGACGCTCTCTTACCGCGCATGAACATATCTGCTGTCACACACTTGTAAACGACTGCGTCTCGTGCATGGTCGAACGGCTTATGCAGTGCCGCTTTCTGCTCGATGAAAGCATTTCATGGCCGCGTCTTCCGGGCCTGCTCGCATCCCTTGGCCGAGAAAAATAGGCCTATCAGTACGGTAAAATGTAAGCTGCTATTTGAGCCAGCAGATGGCACTGAATTGTGAAAAGGGTCTATTAGCCCCGTGCGCGACCGAAAGCGTCGCTGTGGTCGGCCTTCCACGATTGGCCGAACGCTGACTATGACGTCGGAAAGGGGATTTTCATCGACGGAAATAAGAGGAATGAAAGAACTTTAATTTTGACGGTGTTGGCAGTGTTCCTTTGAGAGCGCAATGATTTCAAGCTTCCACCATGCTAATAACAAACACCATCAAACTTGTTGTTTGCAAGGTAATGACGTCACAAAGGGGAACCACAGGAGGGTGCAACCAAAACTTCTCGCCGCTAATTGCAAGTAATTGCAACCTCAGCCCCTCGTCTGGTGCCCCCTCGGGCAACAGCACGCGAAGCGTGCGCGTGAACGTGGCCTCGACATACTTGCGATTGCATTTGCTTGCCCGCACGTGCAGAGACATGGAGGCGTCCAGATGCCCCGCTTGCAATCGATCCTACAATGTATTTTGCTTTCTCTTCGTGTTCTCCAGCGTGCACTCCGTGCCTTCCGCCGAGCTTTGGCTGCTCACGCGCGCTCAAGGTGCACGAAACACCGGAGCATTGTCGAAGGCAGCAAGCTCGCGCTGGAGACGGCGGCACAACTGAAGCTATTCCCCGTCGTCGCACACCACCTTCTTCTTACGTTTCCTTACCTTACGTGTGAGTCACCGACACATGTGTGTCTGGAATGTCGAGGGCCAGGCTATCTCGCTGAACTGATTACCACGCTCAATGTGAAGCACGGAATTGTCCCGGTGACCCGTGACGTAAGCAGACGTGAGCCTTCGTAACGTAAGGTGAGAAAACGGAGCTGTGCGAATCAGCCTCGTCAGCTCCGAAGGTGCACACTTACTTGCTGCGTGAAACATTCATCGGCTTCTTCCCTCAGCTTGGCTTGAACTTCGGGATGGAGCGCAAGGAGGTAGAGCGTGAATGCAAACACGGACGACGTCCCGTCTTGACTAGCAACAAAGAAGAGGATGCACTGCGCCATGGCCTCGTCTTCAGTCAAGGCTGCAGAAAGGGGTCACCAATGGTAAAAGTCGGGAAGCACCATGTATCGCTTTATTTTAACATTGTCAGCATGTAACTGTCCGTTAATCACCGACAACGTACGGGAGATGCGGGGCGGGGAGTTATGAACACCTCATCATCTCTCGTCAGCCAATCAGGTTGCGGCAGTAGCTGATAAGAACGCCGCAGAATGAATCACCAAACTATGCAGAGCGCAAGTTCGTCTGCTCTTGCAAAGGGATTGAGATGGCGTCAAAACGCCGAGGTCTTATTGGCTGATTGAGAAAAATAGTGGTTAGACCTCAAGGAATCTAGCATTGAGGACTACCGACTATTCTTTCAATCAAAGACAATCAGAGCTCGGCATCAGTCTGATGTCACCCCAAATCTTATTCAAGAAGCAGTTGACTTTCTCTCCGCTATGCAGAGACGCGCCCTTCGTTTCTGAAGTTGTCAGTGACACGTAAAACACAAAGTTGGGAGGAAAAAAAAAGAGATCGATTTTGAATCACGCCGGGAATTCGCTAAATAATGAGAACCTAAGTACTTCGATGTTTGTTTTAGAAAACACGGAAGCCAAGCAGCAGACCTGTAACACCTGCCATGAACGAGGTGTCTGCCTTGATCTCCGAGTCGAGGTTGAAGAGTTTCTCGTCCGCCGATGATGTAGATTCAGCCGCAGCTTTAAAGACGCGCCGTCTTGTGCGTCCATCATAAGTTGCAAAAAAATCCTTATGCCGCTAAAAAAAAAAAAAAAAAATGGGCGAGAAAAGGAAAAAAGAAACTCTGCCGATTAATAAGCACTTTTCAATTTACTCTATCCCATTTTCACTCTAGAAACGCGGTCACGCATGATGAAAAATACAGTCTGCATGCAGAGACTGTCCGAGACCGGTTTATTTCTTGTATATGACAGTCGTGTTGCATACTGCATATAGTGGAGTTGTACACGCCGATGTTTCCAAATTACTACACGCTAACTTTTAACAACGGTTCGTTAACGATTCACGCCATTTTGGAAGTCACCATTCAGGGTTCTTTACCTGTTTTTGTAAATACTATAAACACTACACACACAAACGCCGTCTGCAGACAACGTTTTGAAGCGTACACACGCGTGAGGCAAAGATATGTTTCGAAACATGATCGAGGCGCAGATAAATCTCATTCATATCCACAGCGAAAAACCTGTCTTTAGTATGATGGATGATTTAGGCTAAGTGGCGCAAGCTACCGCTTGTTACAAAGGGTATAGCCATCAACATCCATCCGTCCATCCATCGTCACAGCACTCGTCGTCGTCTTTGCGGCGCCTGCTATCGCCGGCTATAAACCAATCACGCATACAACGTGCACATCCTGCGCTCTTGTTTTGTTTTCATTTTTTGTGTGGGACTGGTCTATAGCGTAAAATCCCCTGATTTCTTTTTTCACGAGTAACGACAACCGCTTCATAAATGACAAAAATCACAATCCGCTGGAACAAAATGGCGTAGTTCAGTTCAGTTAATGTTACTAGAACAATTCAGTTGGGAAACTGCCATAGAGCCTGCTTTGAAAACGTCGTACCGATCCGAACTCGAGAACCAAACTGTAATGGCGATCGCAATGCCACCATTTCTCCCGCAGCGGCTACTCGTGGAACTGCAAGGCAGCTTGTCTT
>JABSTQ010000606.1:0-28512 GCA_013358835.2 Ixodes persulcatus
GCCCCAAGGCACACGAGATTCAAGTCAACGGCACTCTGAAGAACTGGCAACAAGCCTCTCCGCCGACAGTGTTTGTGCAGCTGTAAAGAAATGAACGAGGGACTGGGCACCCACACAGCTACGGTTTTTATACAGAACGGGTTAAGGCCTATATGCACATTCGAATTTGAATGCAAGTGTGTTGCAGCGTCCTTGCAGTTAGGAGCGGTCGGTTGCGGTACACGTGCGCCGTCCCAGAACGCTCGGTAGCACGACGCAAAAGAGTAGAAACTCAACTTTCCGATGCATTGCGGTGTGTTCGACCAATCGGGAGCCGAGAAACGAGGAGGGTCACGCACATGCGCCCAAGCCCACCGTGTGCAGATTCGGTCGACGAACGAAGGATCCACCAAGCGGACGCAGCTCCCGGCGTTCGGAGAAATACCGTGGAGGCCGACACCGTCGCGCATAAATAAGTACCCCTACAAAGTGGCCGCCGCAAAATGTGGCGTTTTGTCACCTATTCATACTGTGAAGCGAGGATAATGCATTACGGGAGCAACGGTCATTCTCATCATTATCTCGTCGGTTTCAGATGTGCCAGAGCTGTGCTGACTGTGCTGGTTGTGCGGCGACAGGTCAGCAGTGTCGGTCCGCTAGTTTTGGCTTCTGTGAAAAGAGTCGCGATGGCGCGTCTGGTCACAGACCAAGTGTAATAATGCATGGAAAGTACTGCTCTGCGAGATGGTGCAGCAGTTTGAATAAGACGCCACATGTTTCTCCGATGCTGTTCCCAACAGATCACAGGTATGGTTTCACCTTGTAAGTTCTTTAGTTCGCTACTGCCAAGTCTGGTGAAGGCGAGTTCTTAGTACATGTTTCTATTATTCATTTAAGGTACAAGAGATGGGCATCGTACGCCAATCTGCCAAAAGAGCGCAAGAGAACAAAATAGCGCTATTTCTGTTTAGCTCATTTTTCGGCGGACGCATTTATAAACAAGAAGCGCTTGAAGAACAACACCGTGCCCTCTGTCTGCCCATCAAATCCAATGCTGGAGCATTTTACACCACCCGGTAAGTTGCGAGGCATATTAATAAACATCCTCGTTTGAGTTTGGCTCGCTTGTTGACATTGCTTAGGACGTGATCAATGGGTGGTTTGATTTTAAATCAAACACGCGTGGCGGGTCTTTTGATTTCCTTAAATTACATATATATTTTACGTATTACAAAATTTTTGCTTTACAAAAAAATATGAGGTGGAGCAAAAGTAATAACCAAATATTGTGCTCCGGATTTTTTATATAGTTTGGCTGGCTGGCAGTGTTTTGTGTCTGGATGTATGGCACAAGACCTATTTTTCAATGCAAAGAAAACTATTGTGACATATAATCAAAATAAAAAATGTCAGACATTGTATCTGACAATTTGGTGACATACTTGGAGCTTTAAATGGGGATTACTAACTGGTACATATTTTGTTTAATTTAATATCACAAAAAATTTCTAATAAATCTGAAATATCATAAATGCTCCAATTTGACATTTGAACTCACAATTCATTACAAAAAAAAACTTCACCTATAATTCTCTATAATATTTTTGATTATTTCGCACCATATGACTTCCTAGTGGCCAAATATGTTATCCCCGCTTTATAATGTATTTGTAGAAGCAGCAAATTATCACCTGGGCGCCCTAATCAGTAAAATTTTATTCTTTGCTGGTTGGCTTTCCTGTAACGTGATACACCATAATAGGTGCTTACTAAGTACTATTAACGAAAAAATCTTCAAGGTACAGGCGAGCTGGTGTATGTTGATCATGATGTTAAAACCCCGAGTCCGAGACAGTGTTGCGGAATGGGCACCCTCATTCCATTCCAATTTCATTCCAGGGAATTGGAGTTTTCAATAATTTAATCCCTTTCAATTCCTAGGAATGGGGACACTAGGCCCATTCCCACTCCTGGAATGGCTGAATCGTTCTATTCCATTCCCCTAATTCCTAAACGTAACAATTGGCACTTGACAGCTACATCGTGTTGCCGGCATAAGCAGCATAAAGCTGACATTATCAAAAGCATAGACAATTGCAAAAAAAAAAAGCTAAATGCCTCAAAAAATCACCGATATTACTAAGCGGAGCACTGGTGGCACAAAGTGTTTGTTTACATTGCACTGCAAACATCGAGAAAGCCCCTTGATATGTCGATGCTTGTTTAAGACATCAATCTCGCGACCACGTGGCTCGCAACAAACAGCAAAACTTAAATCCACTCATTTTCTTTCTTTGGACATACGCGGCCAGCGTGTTTGTTTAATAAGACCATACAAATATCCAGTTCGTGCGTGGCGCAGAAATAAGCTATATTACTGTATCCTTCAAATACCTGGCCAGCAACACGGCTAGTACGCTGCTAGAAGCGACTCCATGCACAACGGCAAGAACACATCCTCTGACAAAATGCAACCTCCACGGCGCAGCACGAGGGACCGTATAGACCATGTCACGAAACCTGTTTCAAAACGCATAAGTTCAAATCTTTATGTGTTTTCCAGGCGAACAATAGAACGACTGCTGGGCTCAAATATACAACTGTTCATTGTGGTTCGTTCATTATACGGACATTATCGGTTTATTACCCGTCATTGGTTGATCATCTTGCTTATTATTCGGACATCAGTCAATACATTTGTCTGCGTGCGCGTCCGAGGTATTCACTTGCAAGGTCATTCTAGATGCCCTCCGCGAGCTCTCAGTTGCCGGCGTTTCGCGGTGACCGTGGTGCCTGGCTTTAACGCAATTGAGATTGTACGTACCGGGTGATACCGTAAGGACCAACACATTTGGTAAGCCTCGAAGAATTCAAATTCCAATTGAACATACCTCAAACTGGGCTCGCAAATGCAGTTGCACAAAATGTTTTGTCTTTTTCTTTTCTTAGAGCTCACTTAGAGATGGTGAAATATTAAAAAGTGCAAAAACGACGGCCTCAGTAGCAGCTGGCACCCAGGTCTCCTTCTCAAATGCCCTCACAGCAATGGTCGCGCCTCGTCTGGCGTGGGACTGCCTATCTGCAGGTCTAGTCATTCGGTCACGCGACAAGAGCGGTGACGATAGTCTGCTTCAGCTGACGATGGACTGCAACAGAGAGCACAAGAGCCATCGAAACTAATTCAGTGCCCTCCGAGTGTCACGTGACCCTGGGGCGCAGCAACGCGCCATGCGTGTAGTCCCGCTCACCGCTCACGGCGCTGGATTGCCTGGGGTGACTCGTAGCATCTGCAGCGGTCCATCGCGAGGTGAAACAAAGTATGCAGAGACTAAAGTCAAAGCAAATGTGCGGGAATCCGCTCGCTTGCTTGCAACCCTAACCCACTTGAATGTAAACTATATAACGCAGAAAACAAGCATCGGAACAAAAACCAAGTAGTATAAAAATTCAGTATAAAAAAACAAGAGTCGGAGCAAAGCGCAAGAGGAGAATAGAGAAGTGAATCCAGCTTTGTTCTATTTCCGAAGCAAACCCACATTTCGCACTTCAAAGAAGTGTGGGCGAATGAACGTGGAAGGCAGCAGGGTTGGCCACCTGCTAAGCAACACTCCTCGAACTATAAAAAAAACAATAACTGATCATCTTTCGGCGGTGTGCGAGTCATTGAGTTATCAGAGCTCTGCAAGTCATGAGTCGCCCCCGCTTCCACATCTCAGTCTGTGCGCGCGTCCATTCTCCATGCCGCCGCAAAAAAAAAAAAAAAAGACGACAAGAAGGACAATGAGGAGCCGTGCATGGCGCTTTCTTTTGCTGCCACTTTCTTTGTTTATTTTGCTTGGTGCTTGGTTTCTTGTTTCGCTCTTATGTAACACCAGTGAAGCCGTCGTCAGCGCTTCCGTGAAAAGCGGTAATGCTTCCATGCAAAGCGTCATCGTCGGTCCCACCTGCCCCTCCACCACGAACAGGTTCCACAACTCTGCCCGCCTGGAGCACCAAGAACAAGCTCAATCAAGCTCCGCTCTACGGCCGCCTCTCTCTCGCCTGACACCTTCGTGCTGCTTACTGAAGGGTAACTGGACCCGGGAGTGCATGATGCGGAGCTCATGGACCTCTCTTCGCATTCAGTTTACCGGAAGGACTGGGGCAGCCGTGTTGGAAGAGTTTTAGTCGCCGCCTTATCGAGCATTCGGTGCATCCGCAGGCCCGACCTAGAATCTCCCTACCTCGAGGCTATCTTTTGGGAAATCTTCCTTTCACAAGAATCAACTCTGCTGGGTTGTGTATACTGCCCTCCCAAACAACAGGAGTCCTCGAACACCCTCCTTGACACACTTTCTCGAGCGAAGGCGGAGCCCTTCAGGGACATCATTTTCCTCGGAGACTTCAATTCACATGTTGATCAGATATCATTGAAGAGCAACGTATTGCGATCCGAAGAGAGACATTGTTCATGGAGTTGCACACTCAGGTTCTGAGAGAACGCCCGACGTGGCAAGTACTGCTCTTGTCGTTGCTCTAGGCGGCATCTCGAGGCAGTGGATTCAGCCTGTCGCTTTCCTGCTAGGCAAGACCAAAGTTGATGCTGCACCCCTCCAGGCTTTGCTAGTTCCTCTTACAACAGATCTCAGAGTTGTGGTGAAGGCGGTGGTTTGTGGCCTAGGCAGCAGCAACATCTCAATATCAAAAGACATTGGCGTGACGCCTGAACATCCATTTTTCGAGGTGGGTGGCGAGAAAGTGTACTTTTTCTTCGACACTCCACGCCGCCTGAAGTGCACCAGGAATAAGTTCAGAAATAGGACCATTCTCAAAATCGTGAACCAAAAGACAAAATGGTCGCACATTCAGAAGGTGTAAGAGTTGTCGCACCCGCTGAAGGAAAGACTGCTACCACTGCTCACAGACCGCCACATTTTCCACACGCCCTTCAGAAACGTGAAGGTCGAGCAATTCAGTCTCAGTCTCAAAATTAAAATTCATTTCACTCAGTCTGTTAGAATGCGATGCGGTTCACTTGCCCACATTTTGTGAGCACATTGACAAGCTGTTTTACATCCTAAACAGAGGCAGCGTGACGTCACAAAATTCAAAGAAATTTCGAGACGCATTAACATCCTATCAGGCACCTGGCAAGGCAAACAAATGCAAGGTGTAGATAGAATTCCTGAGGACGATGCTGGTTTAAATCTCGACAAGGAGATTTGAGGCAAGACAGCAACCTCACACAGTAAAAAGATAACAGATCACAATATCTGCCATCCTTTTACTGTAAAAAGATCTTTATTTCAACTTCAGTTTCAATCAGCTGTTCACAAGACGTCTGAACCAAGATGTGCTACCTCTTCTGGACGTGCCGACAGCAGCACGGCTGCAATGAAACTCCAAACGCCTTTCAATTTGTGAGCGAGTTTAAGCACATCCTGGCCGGGAAATTTTTCAAGATTTCGGGTCAGTCAAATTGCGAGGCTGATAGATCAGTCATCTTGACCGAGCTCAAAAAGCTGCCAGTTTCGAGGAGTCCGGCTACAGCTGCCCAGAGTGAGCAACAGGCTGGAGATCTGTTTGGAGATCTGGAAAGAAATTGTGTGCCGCCCGCTCTGATACACTGATGCCTAGTGATGAGAGCTTCCGCTCAAAGGAGCAATTCCTAGCACCGCACAATGCACATGAGGAGGGGCCCTTATTCGCTGGAGTGACAACCCCATCACATGCACACGTTAGTTGGTGAACGTCCTTGAGGAACACTTTCTGGCATGCATCAGTAAGGTACTACACCAGGATGGTGTGGCCTGTAGCCTACATGCCTACCTGATGCGATAGCATTTTTGAAGATGTGGCATTTTCGACCGGCAACCCGGTGGGCTGTAGCCATCTCAATTTAATTCACTCCAGGGTTCCAGCACTGGCTGCTGGTGTTTGCGATATGCTGTCTATGCATGGTTGCAAGATTATTGCAACTGCATCTTTTAGCTCTGATGCTGTGCATTGTAGTGGCCTTTTGTTGCGCACTGATGAAGATAAATCTCTAAATATAATTTCTTTTTCTTTTGGTTGCATGCAGTAAGTCAAACTACTTAGTAAAAATATGCTAACCTGAGAATATGCTCAATGCAGAATTGCCTTTTTACGAATTGTTGAGTTTTCATTTTTATGCCAGTGGTTCAAGTGGCTAGATCACCACTGTTTGTAACATTCATGAGCAATACTTCATGTGATACCATTCCAGTGGTAAGCAGGGTGCATCAGAGCCACCACCTGAAGAACAGCGACAATTTCTGGTTTTTGAGAGCTCTTTGAGGGAGCTTTTCAAGACCTGCATGGAGTGTTCAAGGCCTTGCCAGACTAAAATCACCCCGCAGGGTATGCCTATCACAGATCAAATCGGATGTTTATCCTACAAAACAAATAGTGAATGTGCTTGTAACCCTTGATGTTTAGCCGTTGACACCGGAAGGGGTTGGGGGTTACTGAGCCTTTTATACTGGGAGAGTTCGGCGGTCTATTGATCCAGCCGCCAGTCTGGCAACACTGATCAAACAGCCTGGCAACTGTGCACATCGCGTTCCGAGTTTCGTCGTCCGCCATGATGTGCCTTGCCGTCTCGAACTGGCAGCCGCCCCACTAGCGTGGAGCGAGAGACGACGGTGAAAATGTTCGTTCTGCGCTCTGCGAGACGTTAAAAGAAAACGTAATGGGGTGCTGTAGTGCCGTTGGGTGCTCGAACAGCGCGAAAAAGAATGGTTCAGGATGTACCGGTTCCCGCAAGGAAAAGAAAACCGCACAAGGCACAAGATCCGGGAGGCCAAAACGAAGAGGGCTAGTAAGTGGAAGCCGACTTCGAGTTCTCGATTGTGCGAGGTAATTTTACAATTAAATTATTTTGTGCGTTAAACGCGTTTTATTTTGACTAAAATTGTGCAGCGACTTGGTGTGGCAGCGTCAGGTGAGAGTGTCCGCTGATCACGAAGCTGTTTCCTGTCCCGTGGGCACGAGAGGGGGCGCCGCTAGGGGGCCGCGCCTATATATAGGCCGGTCCCCTGGTCGCCAGGTCAGTCGGTGGAACGCTTGGCACACCGAGACAGGGTTTCACCACTAACAGCCAGATAGACCCAACCTTCCAGTGTGGCAGTGACGTCTGTGCTGTGTGTCTCCCTGCTAGGCCTTTTTCTCGGCCTCCTCACCACGGTTTCGGAATGCCCCCGAAGCCCACCAGCGACCCACACGACAATTCGGACGAGGATGACTCTCAGGACACGGGCGGCTTTGTCCGCGCTTTGCACGACCACGCTGCTCGCGTCGAGCAGCTGGTCGCCCAGGATAGGGAGTTGGCCACCCAACAGTTCCGGACCCTCATACAAGAAAATCAAAGAATATCTGCAGAGTCTCAAACGGCTTTGGCCGACGCCCTCGCCACAGCGGTGGGCAAAGCGATCGCCCAAAACTTCCAGGGAGTTGCCGCGACCCAGTCTGGAACGTCCGGCCAGCCCCCACCCGTGGCCGCTTTCGGAGGATTACGCCTCCACGCTGGCCCTGACACCCAGCCCACCTACCCCGCCACGACCTCCGACGCCTGGCAACTGGGATCAAGTCAGGAGTACCAGCCGAACCCGGCCACCCACACCGCAGCAGCCGCTGCCCCCGTCCTCGGAGAGCCCAGGATCTTCGCCCCCTTCCCTGCGGCCCCCGACACCGGGCGCTTTTTTGTGCCCCCTGACTTCACGTACAACCCGTATGGACAGTACAACCCTCAGGTCGCCGGGCGCCAACGCGTCTTCACCATCAGCGACCCCCCCACGAAACGCGACATCGCGGAGGCGTTTGTACATATTTAGCAGGTCGCCCGGAATTCACCCCACATCGGCAAGCGAGAGATTGCCGAGCTTCAGCTCCTTGAGTGCCACGTCCAACTGTGGGACTGTCGGTGCATCGGGCTCCCCGCCCGAGACAAACTGCGCATTTTGACAGAGTCCGTCTACTGTACCACGTCGCGCAGTCCGGGTGTGGAGCCGCCCTTGAGGGCTACGCCGACCCCTCCGCATCGCTCCTCCTGGGACCACCAGTCCCCCCTCGACGACCAGCGGCCACCCGTGCCGCCTCCCCAGACAGAGGAGCAAGCCCACCTAGGACTAGCCGACCCAACACCCGTTCCGGGAAACAAGCTAAGTCCCCCAAGAAGCCCAAGAAATGAAGACCAACTCGCAACGGACCACGACGACAGGGCCTTCCCCGACAGCACGTCGTCCTACCCGGCGGACCTACCTGCTTTCATCGCCACCGGCCTTCCCCACGCCGATGAACTCAGTGAGCCCGCCCTTCTTCCCCCCCATTTTTCCGTACCCCCTGAGTGTTCGGAACTTTTGGAAGCGCTCGATGCACCCTTCGGTATTCCTCGCGCCCTTGACGTCGTCCTGGGGCCCGCCCGGCCTTGTGCCGCGGTGGTGGACGGCGTGCCTACCCTGGCCCTTCTCCAGGATGTTCTCCTCCCGGAGGACCTCCTGGCGCAGGCAATCCGAGAGGCTGGCCTTCCCACCCTCTCTCTCCCCTTCGTGCCGGTTTCGGGGCCTTCCCCCGGCGCCGGTTCTCCCGGGCCCTCCTCCGTCTCCTCCCGTGCTAGCGCATCGGCGGAGGCGGATGGGGGTCCCCCGGGCGACTCTGCGTCGGGGCCTTCCCCTGACTCCGACACCTCGGGTGATTCTGAGGCTGGGGAGGACAGCCTTGGCGGATGCCGCCCTCCGCATTCTGCGGTGGCTCGCCGTCCACCATCCCTTCCCTAGACCTGGCGACCCCCAGGACGACGACGACGACGACAGCGTCGACAGTCGCCGCCAGGCGGCCTTCCCGCTTGGACCCCCGCACTTCCCAGTGCGCCCTAGCGAAGCCCCCCCCCGAAACGTCAACTGGGACTTAGTCCAAACGGTCTTTGGTTACGCGCCCCCCTTTGACCCCGCTGCGTTGAATTTTTTTTCCCGAACACGTTCCGTGTTTAATGCCAGGTCCCCCCTCCTTCGCAGTTGGGAGTCTTACGAGAGGCAGTGGCCTCAATGCTCCAAGCCGGTGTTATTGAGCCCACAGTTCGGGGCCCCTTTTTGTCCCCAATCCAAGTCGTACCCAAGACCCCAACGTCCTCCCGCTTCGTGCTGAACTGTTCCCACCTCACCCCGCATTTGCCAAGTCCTTCTTTTGTTTTACCAGCCCTTCCGAAGGCACTCCAGATTTGTCCGCTCTCGAAGACTCACATCTTCACTAAGATAGATCTTCGCGACGCATTTTATCACTTTCGCTTAAGCGCTCGTACCCGGGCTTTGACCCGTTTTCGGCTGGACGGATGCTACTACCAATACACTGTCCTTCCCTTTGGCATCCGTCCAGCCCCTTTTTTTATGCAGTCCTTAGCGACTGCCTTTGCAAGGGAGGCGCGTTCTCGTGGCCTCTGGGCCTGGACACATTTGGATAACATCCTACTTGCGCATTCGTCTTTTTCTTTTTTGTTGGAACAGACGGCGCGTTTTGTGGAAGACCTACTACGTTGCGGCTTCCGACTCAACCCGGCCGACTCACAGTACCGTCCTACCCAACGAATTACTTTCTTGGGCTTTTTTCTTGACGGCGCTGTTGAGCGCGTTTCCCACACTCCCGGCCGCTTCCGGGATTTAGCCAAGACCCTTCAGGTCCTTAAACGACCACAGTCGTTAAAGACTTACCAGCGCCTAGCCGGCATCTGGACTTTTTATTTTTCCCTGTATGGGAGCCACTACCACGCCCTTCGTCCCCTCCACGTTGCAGCGGCAACCGGCCGCCCAGTGGACCCCCAGTGGGTCAAACTTTTTTCTTTTTTCCTTGTGCACCTCCCCGCGAGTGTACCATTCAAGACCGTGACCGTCACCTCGACCGTCTACGCCGACGCCAGTGGGACTGGCCTCGGACTATGTCTTCCCCAAGGCAACGTGGCGGTGCTCACGCCGTCTCCCCGTGGGATTTACCGGCGAGAACTTTGGGCAGTGCTCCTGGCAATCCTGCTTCTCCCCGCCCAGGACACTCGTTCTGTCGGACAACCAGGCAGTGGTGGCCGCGCTTACCCACGGCCACGGCCGGACCTTCAGTGTATGTGAGGCCCTCGCGGCCACAGTTTTGTTCTGTAATAAAGATTCTTGGGTGGCATGGCTGCCCACCGGCTCCAACCTGGCCGACGCCCCCTCTCGACTCAACCGCACACTTTTCCGTGGGCACGAGAGGGGGCGCCGCTAGGGGGCCGCGCCTATATATAGGCCGGTCCCCTGGTCGCCAGGTCAGTCGGTGGAACGCTTGGCACACCGAGACAGGGTTGATACTTGCGAGCGGCGTAGCTTGCAAACTTTGAACTGTGTATACTGCATTTCAGTGTACGCGCGAGCGGAGCCGATCGCTGCAAGCGCGTGCACGTCGCGCTGAACGACGCGTGAACTCTACGAGTGCACGCGCTCCGTCGGCGCGTTCAAAGCATGCAGCTCGCTCTCGTAGCTTTCTCTACGCTTAAGCTTTTAGAAGCGGCCTCGCAGCTCAGCTTCGCCGTCTCGCAAGCGCTTTTGTTTTGCCAGCGATACCTTTATTTTGATATTTTTTTGAATGCCCGTAACAAATACTTACTTGTCGTGCCTTTTTTTTTTTAGGTGCACTTCATAGACAGTGAATTCGAAAGAGGGTTCGTCGCGATCGCAAAAAGCTCAGGCACCACGTAATGACGACGCTGTTCCTTCACAGCAAACCAAACAATGTCAGAAAACCCCCAAAAGACCGGCAGGTGAGGAAGCATGGCGGAAAATCACGATCGGTCCGCCGTATTCCATACAACGGTGCACCAACCTTGTGATGTGGTAAACAGTCGGAGAGCGATCCAGACAATCAAACTTGTCCACTGAAAAATGCGCACTGGCCGCTGAGCTGTGTTGGACGTCGGGCGTTTTTGAGCGATTCCCCATTTATAAATGAGTGCCGTTCGTAAATGGGCGGTTTCTTTGCTAATTCTTACATGAATAAAGCACCGAATCACGAAATGCTTCTTTTCCGACTTTCTCTTTACGCCAACAAAAGCGCGAACGGCAAAACCTACACGCGTATACATCGCACACCAATGGGGACCCACTTGCCGGGAGGCACATCATGGCGGAAGCGGAACCCGCTGAATCTGCTAAACCTAGCGGGCCATAAGCCCCTCCCACCCGCCGAACTCTCCCAGTATAAAAGGCTCTGGGGGGTTACATACAATAGGGAAGCCCGGCTAACTTGACATAGTTGACCAACGACTCTAAGATGGCACTTTTTCGTTTGGGCGAATCTTCTGGAAGGATCCGGTTACTCCGATAATTTGGTCCAGATTGCAGCGGGAACAATTCCAGGCGGTCCCACGTTCCTGTTGGCGCTTCGGGGAGTCCCAATAGGCGTGGCGAAAATTTGCGAGAATGGGGCAGCCCTTCTTGGCGTACCCTTCCCATCTATTGTAGTGCTTCGACGTGTTGAATATTTGCGAGAACATAGCAGTCCGTCTTACTCCCCCCTCCCCCACCCTTCCACTGTAGTGCTTAGATGGGAGGGGGTGCTCGCCTTGTTTACATTGCTTATCCACCCTCTGTACAGGTGCACTCACCACTATGCAGAGCATCTGCCTACTGGGTCGTGTTAGGACATGGAAAAGCCAGCCTGTCGTCAACAGAAGGGCAGCGGGAAACATCCTCCTGTCCAGCCACTTACTCTTTTCCGGAGTGAAAGTTGCCCCCACGCTGCGGATGCTGCAACAGATGAATGTGCAGCTGCTAAGTGATTAGCGGGTCTATGAATATCAAGGGGCCCTCCTGAGGGTGAGCAAAATTCGGACGGAACTTTGTTAGATATTTTTCTTCGATATACCCAAATAGAGCCAATGATTAAAATGGTGTTTAACCTTTGTGAAATCTTGGTTAAATTTTTAAGTGGGCAGAATGTAAAAATGAAGCTGGAAAAATGGCTCTCTGATTTCGGATAAACAAACATAATTTTTTTCAGGATGCTGTAGCTCACTCTCACTAGAGTGCCATACAAGCAGTGTCAGGATAATATATGTGTATGTGTACTAAGCACTATGGGCTAGTAAAATTGGCAATAATTTATTTCATTTTTCACCTGCCTATAAAAATACTGAACTTTTGTGGTGCACTCAAAGATTTTTACAGCACCAATCGTTTGCATCAACAGATCTTCCTGCAAGAGCAGCAGGAGTTGGTCAGCCAGCTTGAAAATCAAGAAGTGGATGTTGCTGGCGACGGAAGATTTGACTCTCCCGGGTTCTCTGCCAAGTTCCTGACATACTCTGTTTATGTCGAGCAAATTAACAAGATTCTTCACTCAGTCCAGATCCAGCTAGCAGAGGTGAGTAACTGCCATATATACACCAACTCAAGTCTCTTATGTCATGCCACAGCACTATCGCTTCGGACGCATTCCCGGTCTTGGGGTGTGGGCGAAAAGCCTAGCGAATCAGGTGTTTCTATGGTGTCTTGTTGAAAACTACCTAGTAGAAATCTGCATTCTTGTCAAACTGCTGCAGAGCTGCATAGGCTGGGACTGCATAGAAAGAGCTAGGAAAGGTGCCAAGATCACTTTCGACATGTTTCCTACCTTCCATTAACAAGCATGCTAACCAAACAAGGCAATGCATACCATTGTTTGGTTGATATGCTTCTTGCCAACACCCTACCAAATTTGAACTCTGTTGCACCGCTAGGGACACCCCAGTTTATTTTTAAACAATAGTTTTCGGATGGCTGAAACAGTTACAAGACATTTTCAGGATTCGTTGTGTATTCTTTTATATCGAAATATATCGAAAGCAAGATGCAATGATGCCCTTGACATGAGAGCTACCCGGAATGGCCTTGAGAAGATGCTAAAAACTGGCCTAACTGCATAGTCCAACCAGAGCGACATGGCCAGCTCAAGCTCATACTGGACCAGCACTCTGGTCACCATTAACAGCAATCCAGCACAGGGAACCTTCCGCTTCCCAGTGAAAGCTGAAGAGAAACTTCGGTAACTCTGCCTCGCCCTAAAACCCCAGCAGCCAGGTCCTGGTGCTGCAAGCATCGCCATGGTGGGAGGCTTTGTAGCAAGAGCTATTTTGTCGAAGATCAACTGCGACAACTGCACTCTTTTTGTGCTAAAACCGAATTTCAATGCACCTGTGGATAATTGAACTGCCTATGAAGATACAGGAAGACTCTGCTGCCCCACATCTGAGCTCATTACTGCCCTGGCAGCACTGAAAGTTTTGTGGAAGTTTCTGTGCTGCACTGCAGCACAGAAAGAAACACTGTGAAGCCCCTGCAATCCAGTGTGGAACATGCTGTAAAAGTTATAATGAACCTGTTCATTTTGACGTGCAGAAATGGCGACAAACACTGACAGCTCTTCTTAGAACTGCTTTGCATGAAGTTAGTGAAGCCCCTCTCACAAACTACGCAGCTCACATCACTGACAAGAACACTGCCACGAAACTGTATGGCGCAAAGCCATGTCAAGGAAGTTTGTGAAACTCACCTAATTTGTGTTGAATAATCACTTCTCAGAATTTCGTTTGCACTAATAAACTGTTTTTTTTTTTATTTAGGCAACTGTCAATGAAATCAAATTAATGCATTAGTGCAGATCATTTCAGAATGCTGCCGCTGAGCGCAGCTTAAACGGCGGTGTAGTAATGCAGCAATACATTCTGTTGTGGCTAGGTGACGCCACTAATACGAATGATAGTTTGGAGGTATACTCATGTGTATATATGTCATGTGACCTAGAAAGCCAACAAGAGGGCCGAGGCTCACAGCCTCGGCGAAGATTCGACACAAACTGCAGACCTTGCTGCACGTCTCTCTTGACCTCCCGACAAGGCCATGGACGGTTGGCGTCGACTCGGAACTGCCCGATAGTTCGGTGAGTGGCACTGACGAGCCGGCGAGCCTTCCCCACCGGTTGCAGGCGTCACCTCAAAAACACTACATTACGGCGACGAGGATTTTGTTCTCCGATAGGTCTGGGTTCCGGCAGTCTTCCACGTCGGCAGCGTTTCGTCGACGCTAAAGGTTTGAGCGGGTAGTTGGCCTGCCTAGGCACCCGGCGGCTAGTTCGGTTCCTACTGCGTCTGCTCCACCGGGTTGGTCCGCAGCAAGCACAACAATTTTAAGGCTTTTTTTTTTTTTTTTTTTCACTCAGCGCTATTTGTTAGGATTGGGGCCCCAGTGGGTTTTGCGGTTCAAGTAATATCCACTTTGAATGTTGCAAGCCGATGTTCTTTTTTGCCTTGTCTTGGCAAACTGCGTCCTGCCAGGCATGATTTTCGTACTGCCGAATCACTTTGTCCCCCCCCCCCCCCCCCCCCCATACTTAGTTTTCTATTTTTTTCGAGAGGCCTATGAGCCGTTCCTGGGAGCGTTCGATTCATGTCAAAATGCAGTCTTTGCATTCATAGTCTTGCCTTGAATTCTTGCATATACAGTCTTTGAGAAACGTTGTTTTGGGCGAGACACGTTTCACATTTTGAGTCCTTGTAAAAACGTGAACTTTAATTATTGAATTACAAAACCGTTCAAAGATGTGCGACTGAAAGGCTGTACATGTAGTTACATGTTTCATTTCGACGTTGCAGTCGGAACCACTGAGCATTGTTGAATAATAACATAAACATCATAACATCATGGAAGCTGTGCAACAGCCTATAACCCTGGTTCAGAGGTGGAACTAACAAGTGGTGATTTGGAGCAGCTCTTGTAGCAGGAAAAAACGAGTTTTGGAGCAGAAATTCTTACTTTTGGAGCAAACATTTTTAAGCTTTGATGTCAAACTTTTTAATCTCTTTAAAAGTTCAACTTGTGGAGAAAATAGCAGTTGTTGGAGTGTTGGAAGACTATTTAAATTGTCATACCTAAAAAAGAACTTGGCAGCTACAGATATTTACATATTCAACAATCATGAGCGGGCATTTCGCAGATGTTTCATTTAACCTATTACGAGTACCGATACCGTCTGGTCTGTGTTAGTTGTAAAGAGATGATTTTGGCTACTTTGCGGGCTTTGTATCAGGCTGCTCTCGCTCGTATTCCACCTGCTACTGTTCATATAGCAGCTAAACAGAGCACGTAGCTACTCAAACCGATCATAATGAATGGCGCTAGCTACTCATTGCGATCAATGTGAGCACCATTCGCACAAAGACCAATAACTCTTAGTTAGACATGTGCAACTAATGGATTTTGGGTCCGAAGCAAATTGAAAGCGAATAGTGGTTTTGGAAGAATATTTTTGAAGCGAATATTGAATAGTTGCTGCACCTTCCTACACCCCTTTCACTACTGTTACACCACGCTTGAATTAAATTCAGCTTAACTCGGGAAGGTTAGTCCCAAGCTTCAAAAGGCCCACTTATGAGCTCCGTTAAATTTAATCTAGCTACTATATAGACTGTGGCCTCAGAAAGTCAGATACCTACATTGGGATGGCAAGTAAACGATTTGACATAAAATTAAACCTACGAAGGAGCCCAGCCGTACCTCATTGAGGGGATTTATAAAAGTGCTTGCTCTATGCACCATTTTATTCCATTCTGTATTTTTTCAAAAAAAGCACAAATAATGAACACAGGCTGTTACAGCACCACTGCCTAACATATACCCTCGCGTAATAGCCACAGTCAAATTATGAAGATTTTACTGCAATGCAAATGTCAACAATCACAATGATTCCTTTCTTTGCACGCGCGTGCACCAGACCACTTCGAAGGTGTGTTTTTCGCGTAAGCGCACGGCTCCGCTGCAGTGGAGAGTCGAGCGAGATTGTGGTGTCAGCTCCACGGGTATTGCTTCTTCGCAGTGCACCGGTGTTTGAGGAGAAGGGGTTAACCCGCCGTGATCATTTAGGAAAGTATGAATATTGCAGATAATCTTGAAGAGGATATCAAATAGCGTATTCTTAGAAACTACCATTTGGAGATTTGAATATTTGTGCAACCCTACTCTTCGCACATAGTACTTAGGCATCCGAAAACAAACAACTGTACTTTCTTATCTTTCAGTGGCATCGCCAACAATGCCACGTGCCAGACACTTTGTTTCCGTTTCAAGAACAGCTCCCTTTTGGCACGAATTGTGCACAAATGCAGCCTTTGGAGTAGCATGTAGCAGGTTGTTAGTTCTGGCACAGTTTGGTGCAAACGGTGCAGCGGTTCCACCACTGCTGGTTCAATCGGGGGCGTTGCCACCACCCCCGCTCTATCTTGCGGTACATGGACCGCCTCCACAACCTTGGCCTCGGCTAAAGGAATCTTTTTTTTTTTCCTTCGAGCCTCAGGGCTCAACGTGTAGAGCCAAAGAGCAAGAAGCATATCTCGTTTTCGCTGCTGGGCGTAGAAGGGCAGCGGATCGTTTCGGCCTCTGGGTTCAACAACCTCCCTCGCACGGAACTTCTTGATGAATATACATTCTTTATAGCCACAGTAAAAAAAACACTTTGTCTTTTCCGGTTCGATCGCTTTGAAACGTAAGAAAGCTTCACGGCAGGGTGGCCAGTTCCGCTTATTATAAGCGGATTTGGGCTTCTTTTTTCACCGAGTCGCTTGTAGATTTTTCCGGTCGCTTGTCGCGTTTTTTGGGCTTATTCGCGTTTTTCCCGTAAATATTGTTATTTTATTGCTCGTCATGCTCATTGACAGCGCGTTTGTCATCAAAAACGCGAAATACAGCAGGACCGTTTGGCGCCGCGGTTAGGTGGTGCAACCTACCGTCTGTCACAAAGTACAAAACAATAACTATCTATTCACAAATGTTTTGGCGCCTTGCCCATCTTGCCAGTCAGCAGTCGCGGTCGTCGTGTCTAGTTGCCATTGTATTTTGCGCCAAATGGCTTCGAAGTGGTCGAAGCAGCGTGCAAGTACGAGATCCGCGCTCATCATGCCGACCTCGTTCAGCACATGGCAACGGAAAAACCCGTGAGGAACTCTCGGCCACTTTCCAGTGCACGTTTGACTACCATGGGCTTCACCAAGTCGTCGCCTCAAAGAACGATAAAAGAACTGGAGCACAAGCTTGCATGCTACTCACCATGCCATGCCACTATCCGGCGGATAGTGGCATGGCACGCTGACTTCGTATTTGAGCGAGTTCGCCTTCATATTTGAGCCAGTTCTCTTTCTCATTTTATTATTAATAAACCATTTTCAAGAATGTGTACATTTATTGAACTTCCGCTTGTTTTGGGCTTCTTCACGAAGGTCACGCCGCTTTTTTTGGGCTTGTTTGGGGACGACTATTCGCTTATTCGCTCGGCCACATCTGGCCACCCTGCTTCGCGGTCACGTCCAGCAACCTGGTGAGACCGCGATTTCTAGCCGCGTTACGCCATCAACATGCACTATGTGCATTTCAGGACGCATCAGACGAGTGTCTGTGTGATCTCTTTCTCGACGGGTTGGACTCGTGTCGTGTCCGAGATAGGATTCTCCAAGAGTGCATGGTGTTACGTCTGCGACAAACCCGTCCTGAGCTGAGAAACGTTCTCCTTCAAGAGCAGCATCTGCCTCTGATTCAGACGACCAGAGCGCAGTCTCGCACCGACCAGCGGCTCGTGCAGGGAACTTTGGAGAGTTTAGCTCACAAGACATTCTTCAAAAAAGCTGTGTGTGTGTGCGTGCTTGTGGAATGGAACTCCCTGTGACTCAGCAGCAACACAAGCCACCACATCTTGACACCCGTCACGAAGTTCAGCGGCATTGGCTGGCGGCTTGTACATGGACCTGTTCACTATTCGCTGGTCTAGGCCACGTTGGCCCTTGGGATTGGACAAGCCCGAGTTCTGCGAGATTGAGTGTTTATATAAAGGGAGACGCTCGCAGATCGAGTGTGTGGATGATCGAGAATTTGAACACTGAAACGCTGATGTAAATATGTAGATATAAAGTATTCTTTTTTTTGTCGCGCCTTTCTTCTCCGACTCGTCTGTCCTACCTCCTGCCCGGCATTTGGTAGCGGGGCCGAGCCGGGAACCTTAGGAGGACCCCTCGGACACAACAGTGGGCACGCAAATTATTTGTCACATCATCCACCATCACTCGTCTGTGCAACACAAGCACACTCAACGTCATCATCAGTCATCGACACGGATGGGCATCGGCTTCATTATGGCTGGCACTTGTGCATCCTTCATAGAACTAACTACTGTATCCATTCAAAGTAGGGCTGGGCAAATGACTGATTAACCTACCAATTAATCAATGAATGCTTTAATCGCAATTAATTTTTTTTTACCGGTTAATCGGTAAAACAATGAATGAATGAATTAATGAAGTTCGTTGACATCCAAAAAAGTCGGGGAAGAAGGAGCAAAAGGTTGCCGAAGCTACCTGACGCAGCAAAGAACCAAGATAATAACACAACAACGTACCGAAATCAAATCAAAATTCAATGCCTTAACCACGCAGACGTGGGCGAGTACTCATGTATAAAGGGCAAACTTTAGGTGAAATTATCGCCCTAGTGTAAACTGTAGGAGCAATATTTGTAACTCAAATCAATTCCAGAAGATTACACGCGTCCCGGCCACTGCATTGCCGTTCGAGTGTCCGTTTAGCGCATCAGAGACTATTGTGAACAATCAAGGAAGGTCGCTATTGCCAGAGAATATCAATGAACCTCTTTGTCTCATGCAGCTGAAGTAATAATCTGAGAGTGCGAGTGTCTGAACTTTTCTCAACTACAGATCGAGGTTGATTCTAAATCAGAATTGTATATTGTGGGGTTTGTCACCTACTCAGCGATGGCCCCAAAAAAATGTTTTGCATTTTTTTTTTATATATATTATGCCTGGAAATGAGCGAGACTGGTTAATTGATTAATTAATCGATTAAAGGGTGGCAATTAATTTGTGACAAAACATTTTCATGATACCGTGCACAAAGTTTTTTTTAATAGATATCTGCACCAGAAACCCCTTTAGATTACAAAAATAATGTCTCCTCCACTTGTACAAATTACACATGGAGCAGCCATTCTTTCTTGGACCTCAGTCACAAATGAATTGACTTTGGTAACACATTCAAGCCGGCACAGTAGTGACTGGAGAGACAGCAACCTTGTACGGAAAGTGCTGATAAGAAGTGCAGCCAACAGAAGGTGCAAGATACCCGAAGTTTGAATACATTTTTAATCACCCGCGTATGACACGGATCCTTCGTAGCGTCCGCAATCTGGCTCCAACCACACTTATTTCTTGCTTTTTTTTTCACTTCATGAGCCAATTTTAGTAACAGAATACATATAGCATTTATACCAAGACACCTTTTGAATGGTCACACTATCCAGTACATATGTTTTTATCCTTGCATAGGTTAAAACTTACCTACTTTGACTTTATTATGATCATAAAATTCAAAATCAAATGGATTGTTTAATTTTCGGAGAGTCTTCAGTAGTGATGGACCGAACCTGCCGAACTTCAGATTCGGCAAAGTTTGGCAAATGCCGAACTGCAAACGTCTGCGCAAGTGCGAGAACGCGACAGGGCCAAGAATTGCAAATGGACGCCGTGCGTTTGTGCGGTTACCATCGTACAGTGTAGTACTACCAGCGGTTACGACGAGGTACGGAGTAGGCGACGTGATACCTGTGTGCTTGTCAGCCTTTGTGAGTGTGGTTCTCTTCAATATTCTCTGCCCCAAGAACAAAAGATCGACCAGAAATGGACGCAAAAATGCCGCAGTCCACTGCGCAAGTGACAAATGATGCGGTACATTCGGGATAATGTGATTTTCATTTGATCTTTCCAGTGATGCAACGAGGTATTGCAACATTGACTGACAAGTACTTTAAAGCACTCCTCGCCATTCTAGCTCACAAGTAGTTTGTGACAGAACAAAATAATATTGCTTTCAATTAGCATTATTTCGCGGTTTTCATCTTTCCGCATAAAACTAAACACAAAACTATCATGCATGTTGCACATCCGACATTCCTAACTCTTCCCATCTCCCTAAACGTGCGGTGTGTCCTAACATCGGAAACCGGCCGACATTTTAAAAGTTAAAAACGAGACGTTGCGAATATGGGATGCACACTTTCATGCAAAGCTGGCGTCAAGTGACTCAAATCGAAGAATGTGCATAGTTACATTAATACTGTTATCTCTTCTCGTGCAGGCTCAACAGCCGTTGCATTCATTTTCGCCCACTAAACGGTGACTCGCAGAGGAAATATAGAACGGAGTGTTACTGCCTTTTTTTTTTTTAATAACACACACTTGCAGGTTAGCGCAGATGAAGCCTCAAAACCGAAACTCACGTATATCGTGACTGCGCCCGCTACTACCCAACCCCGTTGTCATACATCTTCTACACAAAGTGACTTTAAAATTACCAGTAAACATACACAAATGACACGGATACAATAATCTTGTAGAATATCACCTTATTTAGTAATTGCGTCAATATGCATTTAAAAAAAATACCTAGAAACGTTTTTCGCACGACCAAACGATATGTCAACTTTCAGGTCTGCTAACAATGTATTTTTGCCGAATCTTCAGAAAAGTTCGGCGAAAATTCGGCTTCGCCGAATCCCAAGATTTGCGCCGAATTTTCGATTCGGCGAAAGTTCGGCCCATCACTAGTCTTCAGTCAGTCAGCTATGAAATTAGACGGTTCGTGTCTCCACTGTATTGGAAAAACTTTCCATATGCAGCACGCCTGCTAACTTGGTTTCTTTTTTTAAAGGCAACCTTCTAACTTGACCGTGTGCCCTTCTGTTTACTAGATTAGTCATTATGGTTCTATTAGCTTATAAATAGGGTTCCACGTTTTCGGTTTTTATTTTTTCAAAATTCGGCATACTCTTTTCGGTGTTTATATTAAAACTCAATTCTCAGTTTTTTTCGGTGTATATTTATGCCCACAAAAGCTTACAGTTTTTTTTTTGGTGAATATGAAAGAAACACCATCGGACACCGAATTAGATGATCCTTGTAGCTCTGATATTTGTGATCACTCAAAGAATAACGGCACAGATACATTGAAAAAAAAAACATGCACATTTGATTTGACAAATGTGTGCAACTGTAAAAAAAAATTAAGAAAAAAACACAGAAGTGGAAACAAGTCAGTGCCCAAAAAACATGGAACTTCACCTTCTGTACATCAGGATTACGCGAGCTTATAGTAAACACACATGTACTTTCGCAAGTTCTCCTCGTTGATCCACGCTCATTCTTTCCTGAGAATGCCCTCTCAATGTTAACACTGGACACTGGCAGGCTGAGGAGATGAAGTGCTGCCTGAGCCAAAATCGGCCAATCAACCAAATCTGACCGCCAAAAGAGACACGGTGCAACGTTTTGAAGCACAACATATTTCGTATACTCACTAAATTCTGGCTGCAGATCTTGCATGAAGCGAAAAACCTTATACTAGACAACACCCAACTTTTTTTTTAGGACCAGGAACTTGAACTCTAAGCCCGATCACAGAATGGACACAGATGTCCCGCAAAGGACAACCCAAGACCTATTTTGTTGCATGTTGAACCTTTGTAGACGGCAGTCATGAAGAGGTCACAGATTGTCGAGACTTGCAACGCCCTCTCTCCCCTCCCCCTCCTCCCCCCGCCCATCTCGGCACGGCTTTAAAAATCTGACAATTTGCGGTTAAAACAGAATTTTTGAAAATGGATTGGGGGTATTTTATCGGTTTTTATCGGTTTAAACCCGAAAACGCCGAACCTAAAAACTGACCTTTTTCGGTTAAAACCGAATTTCCGAAAATGAATTCGGCGTACTTTTATCAGTTTAAACTGAAAACTCCGAACCCTACTTATAAAATGAAGGATAGTTAAATTTAGATTAGTTAGTTCAAAAAGTCAGCTGCAATGGGCTCTGGTTTCTCACTTGTTTTAAATAATCAGTATGGTTATGTAGAGTTGTCACATATTGGTAAAGTTCCACCTTTTGGTGGCAGTCGTGCATTCTATTCCTCTGGTTCTATTATGTCATTCAAATTTCTATGCCTGGATGTTAAGGGTTTCTCTTTCTAAGCATCTGTTAGTCCTGTCTTTTAGCAAATAAATACAAACTGCATTTTAGACCTAGACATTGTACATAGTTTCTTATCTATCATTTCAGCTGTTCTTTCTCAGATCCCAATAATGAAGACCAACACTGGGATCATAACATTAAGCTTAGGTTATTTATCACCTACATTCTTTTCCAAAATAAATCATTCAGATCCCATATCAGCCTTCATAAACATTTCATGTTTTTGTTAGTACCTGAATTATTTCCTTAAAAAACCCCATGAACACATGTCGAAATTAGCAAGGCATGACTCTAGGGCTGGGGCCCAGTTGTTTGCCAAGAACAATTTAACCATACATATTCGTATGAAAATGTGATGTGCAAAAAAAAAAGCTAGAATCTAGGTGTTTTCATGATGCCTACTTCACCACACAACTAATATGCATTGCAACAAAGCACACTCCAAAAATAAAAGTAAATATTCCATTTAATTGTGATCATAATATGAAATATATCCAAGTACAGATATGATTTCCTAACTATTAATAGCTTCTACGATACTGCATGACATGTGGTAATATGTCCACCTAGAGGGTAACGGCATATCTGCAGCGGCACAGTACGCTACGTGTCTACCTAGTTGAACAAATAAACCGCGGCGGTCTTCGAAGTATGAAAACTCCCACTAGGTCATCACATCGTGTCGACAAGAACGGTGCTCTCTTCCCACCTCCTGCCACAGCCTGCCCCAATACGGTGCTGAACAAATCTTGCATCGTACACATTATGATTTCACGTCACCTCTACAAAGCGCGGTCACCAGAAAAGTTACGATTGTAGAACGACACAGTTTTCCGAAGCTATGATTCTACTCGCAAGATCAGAAAACTTCACTGAAGATTGTCCCAAAGCTCTCAAAACAAAACAAATTGCATTTTCATTGTTTTTACATTTAAATAAGCCATTCGCCGCAATCTGATGAGAACGACAGAAGGGTCAACAATCAGCTGATCGCCGAGAACATGCACGGCCGCTATTCAACGTGCCGGTCGGAATAAAGGATATGCGTTGAAAGTAACAATAAACAAGGTTGTAGATAGCAATATGTTACAGATATGTGCAAATAAGTGCATACGAATAAGCACGTTGACAGAAAAACCAACGGGAAGACTGACGTGAACCTAACAGCTGCGTACCTTCTCCGGTTCGGACTAACACGCACTCAGAGTGGAGAGCCAACTTGAACACAGGGGTTGATAAACACTTCACACGACAATAGTTTGCATATTTGTCATATTGAAGGTCATTCTTTCGGGACTCTCACGCTGTTCTAGCCTAAAACTCTTTTTACAACCACTTTCGTCCAACATGCCCACTGCCACAAACCAGTCGCCACATTTTAAATCCGGGATTTAGAAACAACCAAAAGCAAAGCACCCCATGCTGAGCGCTCAAGATAGGCATGGTTTTGTGCTAGGTTCAGCGATAAGCGATTTTGGTGCAACTGAACGAAACTGAAACTCAGTTTAAGTTTCCTGCTAAGCCCTGATTTGCGATAACCGATGCTGGTGCAACCAGCCCTAAGTGAGGAGAGGGAGATGGTTGACGCTGCAAGACCGGACAACAACAAAATGGTCACAAACCATGAAGGCCTCAATGACTGCCTGAACTTAAGACCTATACACGAAACATTAATGAACATTGAGGAAATGGCGACGAAATACCTGGACACAGCGATACAGGTCTCCACCCAACCAAGGACACCCGAGATGGGTCTGGCAATGCTGGAAGACCCCAAGGAACTGAACCAAGGCCTGGACGAGCTATGTACCAGACATCCGTAGGACTTGGAGCTTGTAGGCCTGCGCTGGACAAAAGAAAGGCTGAGATACCTGTCCAACATACAACATTGCAAGGAAGCGGGCTGTGAGGCAGCACAGGATCAGCTGGCAAAACATACAAGAACTTTTTAGCCAGGGGCAAGAGAGAGAGAACAGATCCGGCAGCCAGGCCATCACATGGAGAAAGAGTGAGGAGCACACCTGAGGGGCAGCACTAGAAAGCGCCAGCCCAACACAGCGCGAGGGGAGACCCAAAGACCCGGCATGGCCCAAGATGGCAACAGACAAAACTGAAAAAAGGGACACGGGGACCAGGCCATGTTGCCCCATGGGACGGGCAGGGCTGGGAGTGCCCACGCCATGGAGGGCGGAGAACACGAGGGAAACCTGGAATCCTACCATGGGACCAGTGGGAAGGTCCCCAGTGCAGGAGGGCAGTCGACTCAAGAGACAGGCCCTGAAGGGAATACAACGCCCGGGAACAATCACAGCCAGGGTTCTCCTCACGGTGGGCGGACAGTGCTTTGCCGCCCACCGCTCCGACTGACCGCCCATTGCCCGAGTGACCGCCCACCGCTCGATTATGCCACAGGATGACGCGATTTTGCCTGCGCACATGGCTGCAGACCGTCATACTTAGCATTCACAGGCTTGCACACCGCCACGTTATCGCGTCTTATCGCATCGCCGACTGCTACCACTCTTTCAAACAAGAGCGGAGCCGCAAAGCGCTGACAGTGCGGGGAGGGTGAGGGACGGGGGGGGGGGTTGGTGCTCGGCCGAGGAGAAACACAAAATAAACAAACGCGACGAATGCACACCGTGCAGCAGTCCTCACCCAACCCTCTCCGCGGGCGGTGAGTGGCAGAGAGCAGAAAGCCGAGAGGACTTTTCTTTCCCAGCTCAATGCTTGCTTGCGCCGTAGCTTGCTTTACCTTTGCCTCTTCGCTCGCTCCCCGCCTTTCCTTCCCCACTTTCTTTTCTAATACAATTTGGTTTTTGTTTTATCACCGCAGTGTGGCGCCACTCACAGGGCCGCAAAGTTAGAGAGCCTATGCAAAGTGCGTTCTGTCGGCAAGCCAGATCGTGCCGCATTGCAAACTAAACCTCCCTCACCACTCGCATGGTGGTTATGTCCACCCCTAAAAAATTCCTGGGGAGAACCTTGATCACAGCCAAAAAGAAAAGACAGAGAAGGACAAAAGAATCGCAGCATATCAACATTGGCGTCCTCAAAATGCAGGAAGGGAGCCAGCTAAAATGGGCAGATATCCAATATAGTGCAGGCAATGAAGGAATACAGATATGTGCTCTAACAGAAACCCACCTGTAGAAGCAAGAGAGGCCATACCTGGAAGAAAAATGAAAATGGCTGGGCTGCAACAAGATGCGCAGAGAGAAAAGAGGAGAGTAGGTATCATGATGAAACAGGAAAGGATTGAATGAAGTGAAGCACAGCGTGAAATTAAATGCAAAGAGCATGCATGCGTCACGGTAAAATTAGAAGGAAACCGGAGACTAAAGATTTGTGCAGCCTATGTGGCAATGGCAAATGAACATCCACAATAAAACAAGTCAATTTATGACTGCATCTCAAAAGACATTGCCTCAACCTTTGAAAATGAACCAATGATTCCGGGTGACTTTTACTGCCACAAACTAGAGCTTGATGGCAGGGAAAGCAAAGCAACAGAACTCCGGAAACTGATAAAAAAAAACACCGTTCACTTGGAATCACAATTTAAGGGAAAAAAACACATGGAGTCACTATAACCAAAAATCAGCAATTTGGATTCAATACATGTCTAAACTCTCACCACTATCCCATTTGCAAATTTTATTTAATGGAATCGCATCCTCTAGCTTGGACATTTTCACGGACCCCTCAGTTTTTCGCCGCGACTTGTAGAATCTAGCTGAAAGTTGAAACCATACTAAATTTTGCGTGAAGTGCGCCCACTATTTGTAGTCACGTTAATTTGTACATTTGATGCTGCGCGTGTGCTGTTTCTTCTTTTTCTCTCGCGTGCACCAACGTGAAGACCCTTGTTCTTGGGCACATAAGATATATGACAATAAATTATTATTACTATATCCTAATAAACAATGAAGCAGGCAAAGATAGACTCTATGCACATCGACGAGAACAAAGCGAACAGCTGTACAAGTGACCACGACAAAATACTGCTAAAACTGAACACCAAAAGCCAAAGAAAGAAAAAAGAAGCAAAAACAATCAACCAGGGAAAACACTGGAAACTAGGAGCAGAAGAAAATATAGAATAATTTTCATCAGAGCTGGAAAATAGTTTACAAAAGAAAACACCAGAAACTAATGAACCTAATCATCCAAACTTCCAATGAACAAGTGGAAAAGACCAGAAAAGGGAGACAGCAAAACCGAAGGCCATGGTTTGACAGAGGTAAAGAAAGTGGCAGTGCTGGAATTGACAAATGGTGATTTGGAGCAGCTCATGGAGCAGGTAACAACGGGTTTCGGAGCATAGCTTCCCACTTTCGGAGCAGACAATTTTGAGCTTTCATGTCAGAACATTTTATGGAATCTCTTTGAAAGTTAGCTTGTGGAAAACAAAAACTGCAGTTGTTCGAGTGTTTAGAGACTATTTAAAGTGTAATACCTAAAGGGGGTCTGGTCACAACAGATATTCATATATTTATTGAACAATCCTACGCTGGTAATTTTGCAATGTCTCAATTAACCTACTAGGAGTACCAATGGCGTCTTCGATCTGTGTTTGATGTAAAAAGAGGTTTAGGGCTACTTTGTAGGGTTTGTATTGTTGCGAGTTCGACATCAAACGGACACTTTTGTGTCGAATGTGTCTCGCGCTGCCCTCGTTTGAATTCAACCTGCTGCTGTTCTTAGAGCAGCTAAGCGGAGCACATGGCTACTCTAACCCTTCACAATGAGTAGTACTACCTATTCATTGCGATCAATGCGAGTACCGTTCGCACAAAAACTTATAACTCTTCGTTAGGCATGTGAAAATAAGGGATTTTGGGTTCAAAGCCAATTGAAAGTGAATTGTGATCTTGGCCGAATACTTTTTAATTGGATATTGAATAGTTGCGGCAGCTTTCTCCACGCCTTTCACTACCGTTACGCCATGCTTAAACAAAAATTCAGCTGGAGTTGCGAAAGTTGTTCCCAAGCTTCTAACTGTCAACTTATAAGCTCCGTTAAACTTAATCTAGCTATATTTATAGACTGTGGCCTGACAGTCAAACACCTACATTGGGACGGCAAGTAAACGAGATTTTATATAAAATTAAACCTATCAAGGAGCCCAGCCATACCTAATTGAGGGGTTTACAAACCTTCTTGCTATATGAAAATATTTTCATCAATTCTGAATTTAAAAAAAAAAATGAAAACAAAAATAAGCAAAAATATTGACCACAGTTTGTTAGAACATCCTGCCTAACATATACCCTTGCATAACAGCCGCAGCTAAATTTTGAAGATTCTACTGAAATGTAAATATTCACAATTAAAACGTTTTCCCTTTTTTTTTATTACACCAGGCGCGCGCATGCGCCATGAAACTTTGGAGGTGTGTTTCAGGCCTAAGCGCACGGTTGCACTGCGGCGAATCGAGTCGCAAGATTGCGGTGTCAGCTCCGCGGGTATTGTTTCTCCGCAGTGCACCGGTACTTGAGGAGAAGTGCACTCAAGGGAGCTAACCCACCGCGATCAACACTTCGAAAAGTATGAATATTGCAGTTAATTTTGAAGCGAATATCATGTAGCGTATAACTTAAAACTAGCATTTGATAATTTTACTATTCGCGCCCAGCCCTGCTCTTCGCGCATAGTACTCGGGCATCAGAAAAAACAACTGTACTTCATTTTCAGTGGCATTGCCAAGAGTGCGACGTGCCAGACACTTTCAGTTTCCTTTTCAAGAACAGCTCCCTTTTGCCGCAGACACAGCGCAAATTGTGCATAAATACAGCCTTTCGAGCAGCATAAAACAGGTTATTCGTTCTGGTGCAGTTTGGCGCAAATGGTGCAGCAGTTCCACCACTGCAATAGGGAAGAGACGAGAGTTCGACAGACGACACAGGTGGCACAATGAAAAGGATACCCCCAAGCACAAGTGGACTGCTGGTGGGATGAGGAACAAAAATGTGAACAAAGGTGTTAGTGGCCACAAAAGTTGAACAGTTCTGCAGAATGACAAAGGATAACATACAGAAAGAGGAAAAAAATCTAGCAAGAAATACTGGAGACAAATTAATACAATGCAGACAGCTGCAAGGAAGAAGAAGCAAAAAGAACAGATGCTGCAAAGGCATGGCATGAAGGGGAAGAAAAAGGAAGAAAAGAGGTGAAATAGAAGATGGAGACTGAATCTTCTACAGCAACAACGAACACAGAAGCATTCCATACTGGACCCCATAACAAATGGGGAAATGAACAAACAAAACAAATAAAGCGGATGAAGAACAGAAAGGAGCTGGCGTGGACGATATCCCATTGAGTTCCTAAAGGCACTAACGAGGCAGTGAAAATCTGAGATTATGTTTTTAATGACATCCAGGAGTCAAAAAATACAAAAATCTGTGCAAAAAGAAGAAAAAGGTTCAAAGATACTGTAAATAAAGGAAAAAAAAAAAAAAAAAA
>JABSTQ010000607.1:0-26929 GCA_013358835.2 Ixodes persulcatus
TTTACCCCGCTACATCACCTACCAGGACGTATAGGGTGTATTTTTGTTTATTATGATTCGGACAAAATAAAACCGAGAAAGGAATGTTTCATGTTTCTACAAGCGGTAGAAACCTATCTGCTTTGCCTGGCACGCCGCCGTGTGTGCACCAATTTAAGTGCAAATAAATCACTCATTCACTCACTCATTCATCAAATTTAAAATAGAAAAGCGAAATTCGAGAACCACTCGCGTGTGTAGTAACCAATTCGGTGAAAGCGACTACGTGTATCCTGTTGGTTTGAATGTTTTTTGTGAGTGCTGGTCTCTAATTAGTTCCAAGTTTATTCTTTTTTGAATTGTGTAAATCAGAACACATATTTTCGCAAAATAACTGGCAGGAGGAAGTGGTGGCTGGTTTCCGGAGCCGTTTCAACTAAATCCCTCCTTATTCGCGCAGTCGACGCGAAACGTGCGAGACGTCTTCGCGATCGAAGTCTTAACTCTAGTATGTCGGTGACACTTCAGCGTCCCAAAAAGTGATGTGTACACATGCTATGAATTCGTACCGTTTGTATGTTTAATTTTGCGCATCCAAATGCGTATAATGCGTGATTCGCTTCTCAGCGAGCGATTTTAAATATGTAAACAATTCTTAGTAAAACGTGGATAGAACAAATTAATCAATCGCCTGGATATGCCGGTTCATCACCGACAATTTAAGAATTTATGGCCATTTCTGCTTTTCTTTCGAGGAGAAATCGCGATGTGACAATCGTCTTTGCCACGTATTCGATTCGGAAGGAGCTAAGCGTCAGTTGCTGAAAGCATTTGCTCGGCAGCTGCTCTCGTGTCACACTGGGACACTGACAGATCCCCAATCCGGCACTTTAGCCAAAATGTTTAGAGTCCCTTGGTCTATTAGAGAACAGAAATCACCGTGGGTGTCAAGGTTAGTCCGCTGCTGGAAATTGTTTCATTAACGTCTCTGAACATTTCATGTTTAGAAACGCTTGGACACAAACTTGAGCTCAACTGACTGGTATAGCACCCAGTGTTTTCAGTCAGGCGTGCGAATCAATTCTTGCCAAAGCACGTTAGAGCACCCCATTGCAGCAGCGCTATGAGGGGGCAAGGCTGTCCTCCTAAGCATATCAACGTCCAGGTGTTTTTCTAAAAGCGAAAACATTAATTATAATATATCTGCATTTTTATGTCGCTCATCGTTAGGAGACTTTATCAATTTTGTGAACGACAGCCATTGAAAACACTTGACACAAGCAACTTCGAATGTAAAATGCTTGAGAAGAGGACTGAAATAAATGCTGCAACGAAAGACTGTTGATGTCCGATCTCATCTCATGGCTTTTAACAACAAAGAAATACTGATCAGTGTATCAGTGACGAGGACACAAGACCATCATGACGAGCGGTGGAACGAGTCAACTTTATCTTCTTCTCCTCCTAGTGTATGTACACGCACCTCGTGCCGGAATATCCCGATACACCCCCCTTTCTTTACCGAGAGAGCGGGAATGTCAGACTTGCGGACTCAGGGAATCTGCTTAAAGTTTCTGGCATATCCCAGATGACGGGGCGGTTGCCTCAACCGTGCTGAGGTGCGAACAGGAATGCCGGTGCACCGTTGCTGTCGCGGCGTCGCGTGCCGTTCAGTGGCACACAAGTTTGCGGGTGCTGCTGCTACAGTACACTCTGCCCTCTGGTGCGTTGCCGCAGGTGAAGTGGGTACTTCAGTGCTCTGGCTACTAGCTGCGTGACCCTCTAGATTGTCAGGAGCATCGAAGGTCTCGGAGGTTGTGAGCAGATGCTGCCTATTTCCTCTGAACTCGCGCCCGTCTTGAGTGATGATCTTATACGATCTCGGCGCGACAGAGTTCTCGACCTGAGTTTTAGCAGTCCAACCGTCATCGTGTCGCACGCGGACATCTCAAGGTTGCAGGTCAGGCAGCCGTTTGCCCCCTGTCTTCCTTTTGTTTGTGTTTCACGACGCTTTCGTGGAGTCTAGTTGTGAAATCGGGTATTCTTGAACGAATCCGGCGACCCATCAATAGCTCGTTAGGCGACTTTCCTCCTTCCAATGGCGAGGACCCGTAATTTAGCAAACCTAAATAAAAGTCTTCGTTTGCATGGTTTGTTTTCTTCATAAGTCGCTTCACGGCTTGCACTCCCTTTTCGGCCAGGCCGTTTGACTGTGGGAATCCTGGACTTGAGGTCACATGCCTAAACTCATACTTGGAGGCGAACACTCTAAATTCTCGTGACACGAATTGTGGCCCGTTGTCTGAATTGACTTCCATAGGTATTCCGTGTCTTGCGAATATACTTGAAAGCTTGCTGACCACGGTACTTGCCGTCGTGTCCGGTAGATGTTCCACCTCTGGGAAGTTGGAGGATGCGTCGTAAACCACAAGGTAGGATTTTCCGGCATACTGGCAGAGATCTACCCCCACACGTTCCCATGGCTGGCTGGGTGTCGGTCGCATCATAAGAGGCTCGCTGGGCTGATGATACGCAAAACATTTGCATGTCTCGGAACGACCGATCAGTTTGTTAATATCTGTCGCCATTCCGGGCCAGAACATCAATGTTCTTGCCTTTTCTTTAAATTTGGCTAGGCCGAGGTGTCCCTCATGCACTCTTGCCAGCATTTCTTTGCGCAGAGACTTGGGGATAATCACCTTTGAAAATTTGAGGAGTACTCCATTTATGATGGTCAGTTCTGAAGCAAAAGGTTTGAAAGGTCCCTCAATTTTTTCATGTGCCTCTAGCGCTTGCGCAATTCGGTGTAACTCCTGGTCTTCGCGAGTTGCAGAAACCAAACGAGTCAGTGTCTGCTGGCTCACCAGAATTGACAGAACTGAGACTGCATGCACTTCAACGTCGTCATCTTCCTTCTGGTCAAACACGGTTCTTGCTGATGGCGCTCTAGAAAGTGTGTCCGCCAGGAGCAGTTTTTTGCCAGGCACGAACTGGAACTCGAATTCGTACTTCATGAGACGGATGAAGAAGCGCTGAAGCCTTGGCGGCATGTCTCCTAGGTTTTTCTTCGAGATTGATATCAGTGGCTTGTGATCCGTTTCCACGATCACTTTTCTACCATAGATGAAATCAAGGAATCTTTCGCAGCCGTAGACGTTTCCAAGCGCTTCTTTCTCGATCTGTGAGTACCTTGTCTCAGTGTCGGTCAGCACTCTTGAGGCATAAGCTACTGGACGCCATTTGTTTCCATGCTGTTGGAATAACGCTGCACCCAAGCCGTACATAGAGGCATCTGTGGACACTTTCGTTGCAAGGGACGGATCACAGAAAGCAAGCACTGGCGCTGCTGTGAGAGACGCTTTTATGTCTTGCTATTCCTTTTCAAGAGCTTGGGTCCACTCGAAGAGTGATACATCTTTTAGGAGCTCTCGTAACTTTTCGGTCTTGTCCGAAAGTTGTGGAAAGTAGTTTCCGAAGTAGGTGACGACACCCATTATCCGTTGGACTCCTTTCTTGGTCCTCGGAGCAGGCATCTCTAGGACGCTTTGTACCAGTTGAGGGTCAGGTTGTATGCCATCCTTGGTAACCCTGTCGCCCAGAAAGGTGACTTCTGTGACGCAGAAGAGGCATTTTTTTGTATTTAATGTCAGGCCCCCGTCTTGTGCCGCTTGCAGAGCTCTTTGGAGTCGTGCATCGTGTTCCTCACGCGTGGCACCCCAGATGAGGACATCGTCGATGTAAACTCGAACGCCCGGTAGGCCATCAAAGATCTGTGACATTGTCTTCTGGAAAACCTCCGGTGCAGTCGAAATTCCGAACGGAAGAGGCTTGAAACGGTATCGTCCAAACGGAGTGCTGAACGTGCAGATGCGTGACGTTTCTTCCTCCAGGGGAATCTGGTGGAAACCCGCGTTGGCATCTAACCTGGAGAAAAATTGCGCGCCAGCCAGCTCCGCTTCGATGTCCTCTCTTCTCGGCATTTCGTAATGCTCGAGCTTCAGGCTTTCATTGACGAATCTGGGATCCACGCACACTCGTAGTTTGTTGTCTTTCTTGCGAACCACGACGAGCGGGCTGACCCAGTCTGACGGTTCCTCCATTTTGACTATTATTCCTGCCTACCCCACTTCTGACATCATGTATCAGCGACGAGGACACAAGACCATCATGACGAGCAGTGGAACGAGTCAACTTTATCTTCTTCTCCTCCTAGTCTATGTACACGCACCTCGTGCCGGGATATCCCGATACAATCAGATCATTGATAAAGATATATTATATATACAGACTGAGACAAAAATATTGTGGAGACCGACTTAAGTGTCCTAATTAAAATGATACGGCGCCCCGCCCCCCCCCCCCCCCCCAGCAAAAAAGAAAGTACATATGTGCGCTGCAGAGGCGTTTCTAAAGCAGAAGGGTAGAGGATAAGGGGGAACACTTTTCTTCTAACGGGGGCACGTCCACGAAATTATATCCCTCCCCCCTCCCCACCGCCACTTCCTGTCGCCCCTTCGTATCCCGAAACACCTCCGGCCCCTCTCCCCTTTTCGCAATTTCAAGGCTATGGAACGTTCCCGTAAAGCCAACTTCCAAAACTACCCTTTCGCTGATTTGTGTGTGTATCAACAATTCTACAAAAAATACTACAAAAGCGGGTACATTTCGTTATACGCGCAAGAAGTTAACGCTATTGTAAACAGTATAAAAACTAGAAATAAAGAAATAACGGTACTTTGCTTATTAACGGGTCCTCAAATTATGACTAAATTTAATCATTGACAAAAATATATAATTTATGCCATAAAAATATACTAAACTAAAGTGGTGCCAGTCGGTATTTTATGTCCAGGCCTACTTGCATATGGTATTTAATAAGCCAAATGTATACTGCACACTAAGATACAAGACACCAAATATGTTACGAAAACTTCAAAAATGCGATGTTTGGCTTTTTTGGCATAAATATGACAAATTAGTTTAGCTTAAATGAGAACAATAGGCGATGCGTCATACATTTATAAAAATACTAATGTGAGAATTTTATTTTTACCTATCGATCATAACCGAATGAACTGGGTAAAAAATCAAGTAGCTTAAACTTAGCATTTCACCTTGCTTGACAACATCATTTTGGAGCGAAGTAATGCTTATAACAAAATTGAAGTATTTTTTTTTTATTGCGGAACTGAGGTCAATTTATATGTTAGAGGTAAATCAAAATACTCACGCCGACACGCGTGCTCGACTCAGCAATTAAATCACCCTCAGAATGTTTCTTCATCTGAAAACGTATGCTCGAAGCAAAATTTATGGTGATCTTTAAGAGTCAATATCACAGACTGCAAGAAAAAAATCATGCAAACATTAAATGTTACATACATCTAAGTGCAGCTGTTCTGTTTCTTCTGACGTATTTGACCTTTTTTTTCACTTCTCTGGAATGATGGAGCTGACCTATGCTATAGGCTTTCCGTTTTATTGGTATTTACGTGTTTTGCACCCAATATAAGCGCGCGCAAAGCGGTATTTATTCAAAAACAAGAAACCTACGGCCGCCGCAATGAGCACTATCTTGAACACTTTCATCGTTTCCGTGATTATGCTGTTAATCATTTGTGAAGGTATGGTATTAAGTTATTTTGTATCGGTTTGGTGACGCAGATTACATCGTAAAATACAAGACTTGCCACGCTGTAGTTACGTATCTCCCGATTTCAAATAAGATAATATATGTTTATATTATATATTCGAGAACGCATATTCCTAACTAAAATCATACGGTATTTTTTATTTAAAAGCCCAGAGGAGATTTAAAAGAAAATACGAAACAGCTTACCATTAATCCTAGTTTGCACCCTTATCTCTCGGTGTTATATAGCGAAAGCTTAAACTAGATCGAGTACCAACAATGTGGGCTGAAAATTTACATTCCAAATGAAAATATGACTTCTGCTTTATATGAATTAAGCTCATTGTCTTAAATTGTGAAAAAAAAAAAAGATAACTGTTGAACTACTCCGGGCGCTTCGTGTGTCCACGCGGGGGTCGTTTGATATTTTGGATTTCCGTTTGTTTGGTCAATAACATGGGGGTGCAAAAAGCCGCAGTTTAAATTATTTTACGTAATAACTAAAGTAATTCTGGACTAAAGAAGAACCGTTGCCTCATCTACAGGTGCTGTTAATAAACAACGTGAAGAGAAGCGTCGCCACAACACCCCCCGTCCGGTAAACAACTTTTAGAAGATTGTCGTAGTGTAATTTTGTTTTAGACAAATAGTAAATACAATTACAAGGGCTAAACAATCTCACACCAAAGATCGAAATGATAGTATGCTTTCCATATTCCTTGTGTTAAGATTTATTTTCTGTTAACCTGCATAGAAATAGACAACTCGGTAATTAGCACGCCTACGATAAAAGCTCACGCAGCAGGAACTTTGAACTTCAGATTTTTCGCAGCAGCCGACAACACATCTTATAAAACAATGTTGCAGTACACGTTCGTTGTTGCGTTTGTCCGTTTCCAACAACAATTCTTCTGCTGGTAGCAGTTTTACGCGTGCTTTCTGTAAACGGAGAAATCGTCTATAGTCCATTCCGTGAAAAAAGAAAGTAACAGCCCAGTGTTAAAAAAAACAAAAAAAAAACCTGTACAGTGGCACGTGACCTCCATTGTGGCAAACGGGGGAAGCAGGCACCGAATGCACCAACGTCTATTTATCTTTCAAAAATAAAAGGGCTCCAGGCCGGTTCTTTTTTCAGTGTTCGGGAGCATGGCCCATGATTTGCTCGATTTCCGTGTGGCGAACATGCGCGTGCTGGGCTTAGGAGATCCCACGCTGAACTTAGCACTTGTAAATATTGAAATTATTTATATTCGAGAACAACTTCTTCTGGAATTAAGAGAGCGAAGATGGCGCGTGTTCAGCATTAAGGGTAAACCCCCTCTATCTTTGGAAAAGTAGCGCCATTCATTGTTGTGGAAATAGTTGAGACACCTGCCGCACGCCACTTCTGGGATGAATATGGCTTCTGAAATCTAGCTCAATGCTGCGTTGTGCCGCGATTAAATTGCCAAAAGCTGCACGTTACACGTGCCTCTTGCATCCACGCACCGTTCTCTACTTTTAAAAATGAAGGGGATTTATGTAATGGTCGCGAAAGGTGCTTTAGCGCATGGATTGCTCGCATTTGCTCCGTCGCTAGAAAACGTTCCACCAAAGTGGCAGCTGCCGAAAGCCGTTTTCACAAACGGAGTGTGCGTGCAGAAATGGATAGAAAGGAAGATACAAAAGCGCGCGTGAACGCCAGAGTGCTGACCGGAATGTTTATTGGGATTAGCAAAGCTTGATGCCTTAGGTTCTACTCGCTGATCAAAAGCGTTAGAACGCGAACGCCAAATAACGGACGCCGGAGTTCTGCGTTAGAACGCGTTTGAAGATTGAGTAGGCACAAAGGTAGCTCGCTTTCTGTTTACCCACCAATCATTTCAACCGAAGCTTGGTGTTCTGACGGCCCGGCGCGCTCTCATTTCCTTTCGGAGTTTCTACCCATATAAAGAACAGGGTTAATTTTTTTCCGCGGTTATTGTTTGAGGACTTGGGACCAGGTGTTGAAATTGAGTCGATGCACAGGACTATATAGTTACTGCCAGCCTTCGAAATGCAGGCCATGGTGAGTCCCGAATTTAATATTATCAATCAGCAGCCAATGATTGGGTATGCTCGATAACAACTCAGAGGAAACAATTACAAAACAAGAATCTTGAATATGAAAAGCCCGACCCGGAGGTTCTAATCTGCCAGTCACTATAAACTAATAGCTACCGCGGTCTTTTATAATAAACCCCGCTTAATTAATATAAAACTCTCGTGTTTTATTTTTCTTGAAAACGTTTTAATGCATCACACTTCCGCGAAGGTTTGATTTTTTTTGTGTTTTGTATCACAAAAAAAGAAATTCGAAATGCTGTCAAATTACCCGTTAAAGAGAAAAATACATGGCCGATAGCTTCGCAGTTCTTCAATACTTATTTAGCTCTAGCACATTTTACTCGGTCAATCCCAGTATGACAACTAACTAACCGAAAATATAAAAAAAAAACACTCAAGGTATACGCGAGCTCATGCCCACGTTACCCCAGACAATGAAGGCGTTGCGAAGCCACCACGATGAAAGTTAGGCAAGGCTGTAAAGCTATAACTTGGGCTCCGTGTTTTCGCATAAATCCGAAAAGCTCCGAAAAACACCCGCCGGTAAAATGTTGGTCAATTCGGATTTATCCGATAAACTCCGTAGATTTATGTCTCAATGCCACTCTCTCTTTCCGGCAAAAGAAAAAAAGTAATATATATATATTTTTTTTACAGTTTGATCAGCACAGAATCAATGGCCCTGGGAAAATTCCGCCATAATTATCTTTAAATCTCGGACCCTTGTCAAAAGGGGTCTTGCCGCTTGTCTCTTCAAGGTTGATTCAGGGCAACAGGTCGTTCGTTGTACATTCGGGTCACGACAAAAGTCACTCTTATGGTTTCCAGTTTGGGCCATACGATTTGTGATTTAGAGAAAGGAAAGTGAAGTGTATGTTTTAGTAACAGTGAAAGCCATGAACTATAGGGATTGTATAAATTGGGAAGAGGGGCAGTTCAAACTCTCTATTACCTCCTTAACGACACCACCTCGCGCGGCCGCGGGCTAGATTGATGGAATAAGATGGGATGACTACGAGCTTCCTAGGGACTACCTCCGGGCGTTTATTGATTTTAAGGTATCGGCGTTTGTCGAAGCGCAACTTGTGTGTGACTTTTGTCGGGGAAAAATTAGCATTGCCAATGGCAATGGCACCACCGCCAAAGTAAACTGAAGATATTTCCATTGATACAAGCGCGTTTTATTTTTTATTTGGCTTACGTTTACACTCAGTTAATCTTTATTTATTTATTTTTAATAGGAAACACAGCGAAATTAAACTCCGAATTTCGGAAAATCATGAATAAAAAAAATATAAACTCCGATAAACTTCGAATCTTCGGCAAAAAAAAACTCCGAAAAACACCCTCCGAATTTGACGAAAAATAAGCTCCGAAAACACGGAGCCCTAGCCATAACGCACCCGTAAACTGCAGGAAGAAAAACGCGAAAGAGGATTATATGCCCCAAGGAACACGAATGCCAACAGCGGGAGCGGAAAGGCAAACGAGACACTGGTTTTTGTTTTTTTATGACTCGGAAGAGGTGTGCAAAAACTTGCAGAACCGTCGATATGCCTGGAGAGGACGCCATGATAGCAAGCAGCATATGCAAAGAGGAGGCGAGCAAGAGTTTCAAAATGCGTCTTCGGCTCTTTGGAACCCAGAAAGAAGTACGCCAATCAATGGGCGACAGAGAGAACGCGCCGGGATCGCTCGGTGATGAGGCAGCCAAGCAAGCGCCGTAATTGGTTGAGGTAGAGGGTAAACAATAGCACGTGGGCCCATTTGGGGGATAAACAAACGCATGAGCTGCGCAAGGAGCAGACGATCTTGCAAGTCATACAGTCAAAATCTATTTTTATAACCAAAGAACAGTTGCAAGGTACGAAAGTAATGTGCAAAAGTAATATGTAAACTTTTTCAGAACAATGAAAATCACAATTTCCATGAGCTGTGCCTCCAAGAGCACAATAAATACAGATATAGACATCATGTACGAGCTTTGAAGACCAACTCAACGGTAAGGTATACACATTATTTACATTTACCGGTTCATCGATCTGTGTTAATGTTTATTTGAGAGCGCAGCTCTTAGGCGCCCGTATCCGGCTTGAGCGGCGTCGCCGTCGGCGTAACCGAGCGTTGCATTATGGAAAGTTTCCCATAATCACGTCACGAGGGTTATCCTCGTGAGGGTTACGAGGGTTACTCTCACGAAGGTTGCGAGGGTTACCCTCACGAGGATCACGAGGGTTACCCTCACGAGGGTCACGAGCGTTACCCTCACGAGGGTTGCGAGGGTTAGTTACCCTCAAAAGGGTTACCCTCACGAGGGTCACAAGGGTTACTCACAGAAGGGTCACGAGGGTTATGAGAGTTACCCTTACGTTAACCCCCTGAAGTCACTTGAACCCCCCCCCCCCCTGAGGTCACGTGACCCCTCCCTGAGGTCTCCCTCAGTACCCTTCAATCCTCCTCCTCAAGAGCTGCGCTCTAATCCGGCGTTACAGAGAGTTGTAAACGGCTTTCATTTTTTTTAGAGCGCAGCTCTTAGGCGCCTGTTTCCGGCTTGAGCGGCGTCGCCGTTGCCGTCGGCGTCGCCGTCGGCATAACCGCGCGGTGCATGATGGGTAAATTTCCCCGCTAAATCTAGTGGAAGATTTTCCCCGCTAAATTTAGCGGAAAAACTTTCCCACTAAATCTAGCGGAAAATTTTCCCCACTAAATCTAGCCGAAAATTTTCCCCGCTCAATCTAGCGGAAAATTTTCCCCGCTAAAATTAGCGGAAAAATTTTCCCGCTAAATCTAGCGGAAACTTTTCCCCGCTAAATCTAGCAAAAAAATTTTCCCCGCTAAATTTAGCGGAAATTTTTTCCCGCTAAATCTAGGGGAAAATTTTCCCCGCTATATTTAGCGGAAAATGTTTCGCGCTAAATCTAGCGGAAAAGTTTCCCCGCTAGATTTAGCGGAACATTTTCTCCGCCCCCCACCCCTCGAGGTCACGTGACCCCCAGGCCACGTGACCCCCCCCCCCCCCCCCGAGTTCACGTCACCCCCCCCCCCCCCCGTGCCTTCCCCTCCTCCTCAAGAGCTGCGCTCTATTTTGGCATTACAGGGAGTTGTAAACGGCTTTCATTTTTTTTTCTTACCATTTTTAAATTTGTTTAAATGAGATAATGCAGATCACCGTGCTAACGACACTACTTAACAAAAAAGGTTAGATTTTCGCCAGTTGAGACTGACAAACTTACGCTCCAATAAAATGCAATTTTTACTTGCGCTGTGCCCCCTTGCCTTACTGTATTTTCACTGCGTTACGGATCAAACATTCCACGTCAGCAGTCACGCAGCAGTAGCTACATGGCTCATCTCCGACGCAAAGAATTTGGCCTTTCTACACTCGAACTGTAGGGACGTATCATAAATGATTTTTTTGGAAAAGGTAATCGTTTTATTTTATGAAAAACAACGTTAGTACGAGGGGCGTAAATCACTAGTGTTACTAATAAAAATATATGAATTCACGTATAATAATTTAAATAAATATTCCTTTTAGTCCCAGATTTTCTTTCACTGCGTGTTTCTCTGTTGGCTACTAAAACCGTAGCAAGTGTTTAACATTTATCTATGTAAGCGAGCGAAATATATATTAATCCGGTTCGGTTTAAAATTACATTTTTTCTCCCATTCTCGGTTAGAGTTCGGGAACGGTTAGACAACCTGAATACAAATACCTACAACTTCGGTAGCCTGCATACTGCTCTATATAAATAAAACTTAAAATCAATCATTCATACCTAACATATTCAGAACCTGCAGATGGTTGAGACGATGCATGTAGGTCCAAAAGTGCAAAATGTGTAGGTCCGTCAGTCCGTTACCCCTGAAGGATCTTGGGAAAAAAAAAATAAAGCTGTAATCAGTGCCAGGGATCAGACCCTACGGGCTGAGCACGCCCGACCGGCAGGAGCAGAAGCAGATGGTCTGAGAAAGCGGCAGGAGTGGAGAGGGTTTTGAAAGGGCAAGAGAGAGAGGAGCAGAAACAGGTCGTGTAGAAAGAGGGCGCGGAGCGAGGAGGAGCGGAAAGGAAAGAAAAGCGCGCTTCGCCTCTTTTAGTGACCCATAAAATTCTGAGCAAAGATTTTGTATCCTTGTGGTGCTGAAGGGAGGCAAGCGCAGCTTCAAGAAATGGAAGACGTTTACAATCCCCTGTAACGCCGAATTAGAGCGCAGCTCTTGAGGAGGAGGAGGGAAGGGTGCTGAGGGCAGAAGGTGGAAGTCCCCCACTACTAACATGGGCATGGATCGACGTGTGCTTAACGGCAGTTGTCGAAAATGCACATGTTTGGTGAGAGCATCGCGTGTAAATTTGGCGGGAATTTTGCGGCGCATTTTTTTTCTAGCTTTAGCTGGGAATGTTTTCCACTAGCTTTAGCGGGGAATTTTTTTTTTCGCTAAATTAAGCGGGGAAATTATTTTGCTAAATTTAGTCGGTAAATTTCTTCTGCTAGATTTAGCGGGGAAATTTTTTTCGTTAAATTTAGCGAGGAAATTTTTTCCTCTAAACTTAGCGGGGAATTCTTTTTCCGCTAGATTTAGTGGGGGATTTAGCGTCATCGTCATCGTCACTGATGACGTCACCAGTGACGTCACGTGTGACGTTATCAGTGACGTCATCAGTGACGATGACGACTCCTATCGTCATCGCGCGGTTATGCCGACGGCAACGCGGACGTTGACGCCGACGGCGACGGCGACGCCGCTCAAGCCGGAAATGGGCGCCTAAGAGCTGCGCTCCAAAAAGAGACAATGGTTTGACGTAATCATTTTATAAGAAAACCCTGCCCTTGACGCCACCTACACTAAGAACACCACCAACCCTAGAAAGACGAAGGATCATCCTGCCCTAGGCACCGCCCACTCCATAGCCACCGCGTTTAACCGCGATTGGCAGAATCACCAAAATGCAGGCAATCTTTTTTTTTTTTCAAATATTCTTCATAGACATAATTTTGGAGATTTTGAAATAGCAGCGATAATACGCACATAAGGGTTATTCCCGTATAAAAATAATGTTACTAAAGAATAAAATAGGGCCCAGATAAAAATGATCAGGTTAGATAATAGGAACAAAGACTGCGGCTAACAAGCCCACCGAAAAGCGACTTTTCACCCATGGGAGAGGGCAATCACGTGTGTGATGAATGCGACGAATCTCCGCACCCCCCCCCCGCGCTCATCGCCGGTGACAATGGTGGGGAAAGCGACATTCACGCTGTAACTTCTTCGTTCGTTACAGCGTGGCTGGTGGTTGTCCGTTGACAAAAGGTAAAAGAACGCGTTCTTTGAAATATTTTAGAAAAGCAAAGGCTAAAATAATCCAGAAAAAGTTTTCTTCCTTTTTCTGAAAAAGAAAACTTTATCGACCAGCCAATATATTTTAACATATAAGCCGCTTTCCAAGAAATAGTACATAAAAAAAGCCTCCTGTAGATTATAACGCAAAGCACGATGACTGCATGAATATGAGAGCATGTGTCCAAATATATTGATCCCAAAGGTTGTTTAAATATTAAGACCTATTCTCATTTTAATATTCTTCAATCGTTTTGTGTGTTTTCCGGGGAATTAGTTTTGAATGCAGTCTTTGTCAATTTTGAGCATCTTGAAGGAGTTTGAGACGTCCTCCTATCTATTTTCTGTCTTCTACGTTTTGAAGTTTCTTTTGTACACCAGTTTCAGGTTAATTCAACATGAATAATAACCACCAGCTCGCCTGCCCCCTTACCATAATTTTAAGTTTTAGTACATTCTGTGTGAAAATCAAAATGAAACTATTGTCACGGGTGGTGCTTTAAAGAACAATAAATAAACAGGAGGAAATAAACGCTTACTGGGACGAACTTGTGCCCAAAACAACAAGGAAACAGAGCGTCGCAGGCGTCGAAGTCGGCGTAACAGCAGGTTCCAGCGCTCGAAGAATGGGGTAGAACATTCTGACCTAGAACAGGCAACACAGTTCTCGAATTTACCAGAACATCACATTATAGAGTCAAAAAAAAAAGTGTACCCACGGTCAGGCATCGCACCCTGGCTTTTGGCGTGGAAGGCAAGCGCGATAACCGCTTGGCCACGAGCGCGCTGCTGCTTGGTCAGCTGTGCTCGAGGCAATATGTAAGTTGGTATGGATGGTATTTGAACTATTATGAAAAGCAAAGCAGGCAACCTACTTTGTGGATTCTGGATCTTTTGTTATAAATTCTGATAAGTACTGCTCGCTAAAGCTCTCCTAGGTAGTACTGAAATTACTATAACCTTTATATATAACTTAGGGACTTCAAAAATAACTAAACCATATTACTGGCTTTTTATATTTAAGCATTTATCTAATGAAGTAAGTTTCTGGGCTAGTCGTCACATAATTTCCTGCAAATAAAACACCGAAAAAGAGACAGGGGCAAGAATGTGGTTTAGAGTATCTTGTGTTAGTATAATTTGCGCTATATTAATTTTGCATTCGCGGATGATATAAAAAAAAAACAACAAGCGAGTGCGGTACTCAGAAAATCAGCGGCGCTATCCATCAGATGAAAGCGCCATCATTATTGCGCGCAAACACGAAATGCGCATTCCACTACTCTGCAGTGATCAGTCAGAGAGCAGGATGGTTCCGTGTGTCCTTGCAAAGTCCACCCAAGATGTGTGTTCACAACCATCAATGATAGATTTTCGTTTCAGGTGAAATCTTCTTTGACAATATTCTATAGCTGGTAGGCGTCCATTAGCAAGCTGATACATCAGGCATTCTTCTGTCTTCGAGAAAAAGCATGCGTTAGCGGGTGTTTTCTCTTGTTATTGGAGGGAGAGCAAAAACCCGTGGTCTATCGGCAGCAACTTGATGTCCTTGCATATCTGTGGCACCTCTACCGCTTCTGCGACGTACTCTGTCAGGTGCAATAAGCTGTTGAGTCTTATTTTAAATAACCTAGTTTCTTGCTTCTGCCGCTGGGTTGATCCAAAAAGGTCGACGTTGATGTGACCTCCGCGCGTACTCTCATCTTGCAGTGACCAGAAACGTTTTTTTGAACGACTATCCTTTTGTTTCCGCTATTCATTATTAATTTTGCATTGGTGCAGATTTCCTTGCCGGCAACCCATGGCATGAACCCCTGTACATAATTCTGCCTTTTTGTTCCGCTGCAAAAGCATGTAGCGCCTTGGTATCACGTCGGTATCATTCTATACTTTTCTACTGTTGGGGTAACAAATAGGTGCCGCGTGTTTTCTACTGTATGTACCGCTCAAGACCTGCAGTACCGTGATTGGTGAGCTCGCATAATGAACTTGCAAAAACGTCTGTCGTCTCATAGTTTCTTTATTTTATTCAAGAATTCGGAGAGGACTCACTCCTCTGTTTTATCGTTACGCGAGCCGCAGAAAAAGCATTATGTTTGAGACATCCTTAAACTACTGTAAATCACTGCTGCTGTTGGCTCTGCGTCTCAATTTGTAATGGGTTCAAAAGGCGGACAGCAGCCTTCGGTGAATTGGTCAAACCATAATTTCTTTCTTAATTAGACTTCAATATTTAAGAACTCCAAAAGTTTCTTCAAGTGTCCGCTCCCTGAATTTGCTGAAGAAGATGTACTCTGGTCCCCAAGGCTCATTGTATCATAGTAAGCCGTCGGAATGTTGTTCTGCAGAAACTTCAACAGTATTTCGCGCAGCATGGCGGAGTACGAAATGACGGGGTCAATTCCTAGACATTTGAGTCCTCGAGTGTGTATCTCTACCGTGCCCAATGTGTTCCGAAAGGTAAAGGTGACGCTAAACAATTTGACCTTCTGTAGACACCTTGCATTTGCTAGGTGATCCTGTATTGTTTAGTGTCGCGAAGTCGTCCCTTTAAGATTTATACTGCGTATGAGTAGCAGGAGTCTTCAACTTGAATACCAGCGATAGCCTTAGAAACCTTCCAGGTAGTAAGTGCTCATAGGTACTAGAACTTGTCCACGTTTCCTACTTGCAGTTTGTTTGTGGACGGTGTTTGTAAATTTGTCCCAGAACGATGATCACTGTCCACTGCGCCCGTCAAACTTCTGCACGTCTAGCTTATACTTTGCTAGGTTTCTCTGACGCCTACTCGACACCGTAGCCAGTGTTTTACCTGTATCTATGAAAGCGAGCGAAATATATATTATTCTAGTCACTTTAAAAAACGTTTTTTTTTTTTGTTCCTGATTTTATTAGGGTTCGGGTTCGGTTAGACAACTTGAATGCAAAATCATGCAACTTCGGCAGCTTGCGCACTGGTCTATAAAAATAAATTTACAAAAAAATCATACATACCTGACATAACCTAGACCCTGCAGATGGTTGAGACGAAACGCATAGGTCAAAAAGCGCGAACTGTGTAGGTCCGTCAGAATGTAACCCCTAAACGATTTGGAAAAAAAAAGAAAGAAAATGGTAATCGGTGCCATGAGTTGAACCCCGGTCTCCTGCGTAGAAGCCAAGTGCGCTGCTGACTGAGCTACAGGCTCAGCACGCCCGAACGTGAGGAGCAGAAGCAGGTGGTTTGAGAAAGCGCGAGGAGCGGAGATGCTTTTGAAAGGGCAAGGAAGAGAGAAGCAGAAACAGGTTGTGTTGAAAGCGCGCGCGGAACGGAGAGGAGTGGAAAGGGCAGGAAAGCGCCTTCCACCCTTTTTGGTGACCCATAAAAGTTTGAGCAGAGACTTTGTATTCTTGTGGTGCTCAAGGGGGGCGCGCGCAGCTTCAAAAAGAAACAATTGTTTGAAAAAATGTTTTTCTTTTCATCTATATGTACTAAGCGCACCACCAACCATAGGAAACCTAAGTATCACCCTGCCGTAGGCACCACCCACCCTATAGCGACCGCGTTTAAACGCGATTGGCAGAATGACCAAAATGCAGGCAATGTTTTTCCAAGTTTTACAACTTTTAGACGACGACTGCGCTCGGCGACTGATCACCTGACTATGACGCACTGCTCCCACTCTCACTATCCCACTATCTATACACGAGGAGCAGTAAACTGTCTTGCTCACTCTGACTGGAGGGAATCAGTGGGTAGAGGCTATCGTAGCTAGTTTTGTGTCTACAAAGTATCCTTCCGATCAAAGCTCGGCGACGTTATGTCACAGAAATCCGTTAGGCAAGAAGCGGAGGAGCATACTCGCTGTATATTCTCAGGATGCTATTTTAGTGCATTCATAGGTTTCAAACTTTAGGTAGATATGCGTGAAAGCAGTAATAAAACATTGGAGTGATCAGTTCATCACCAACAACATTTGTCTTGTTTGTGTCTGCTGATTTAGCTGTACATAAGGGCTCGAGCCTGGGCAAGGCATCTTGCAAGGCGGGACAGTACAAGTTACGTTCCACACGAAAAGCTCTCAGGCACTGGAGAAAATATCTATTGGATGACCTACGCCAAGCAGCCATATTCTCAGTATGGTAAGTTTCACTGAAGCACTGACAATAACAAACTTTTTTAACGCACGGCAATGAGCTGATAAATGCCCTGCTGCTATCGCCGTTACAGATGCTGCGTGTTCTCGTGTCCTTTCATTAATGCAGCCGCCCATCTGGCCAATATGGCATTTACCGCACGATGAGGGAATATGAAATGCAACCCCTTTTTCGCTCGGGGCGTTTTGTGTTGCGCTGTCCGGGTTCTGTGTTGTGTGGTTTGAGCATTTGTTTTGTTGACTTTGCGACACATGAAGTGGGCTTTCCTTGGTACCGAACATACGACTTTAATGCCTTGTCTTTCTCCGATCATTTTTAATTTATGTGTATTTTAATAAATGTAGGAAACTGCGCACACTTTTCTTCTCGTTCTTGTAATTTCTCTTTCTACCGCGCCTGTCGATTTGCGTTTCATTTTTTGCAGTTATTTTCACATATGACTCCCAAACGGTTAGCCTGGTTTTTAAAGTCAAGAAATCGGGCGATCTGCTTTGCAAAAATTGGTCCAACTTGACGACAACAAGACTTGTTTAGTGACGAAACAAAAGCCGTGTTACAGACACCTTTTGTTTCACATTGTTTTAGCCTCCTTCTTCGAAAGGGAGGCAAATTTATATGATCGGGATTCGTACCTTCAGCACACGTCATGCTTCGGGAACTCTAGTACGAGATCAAGGGACTTTATCGACTTGGTTACTGGTAGTCCGCGAGTAGAAACCAATTCCGGACTACTTTCTTAAACACGTCTCATAACTGTTTCTCGGCATCCGTTTCTTTCATCGTCTACCTCAATCGCACAAAATATTTTAAAAAATCATCTACGTATCTAAGAATAGCCTTGATCCTTGAATCATTAAGGTTAGCGTCAATGTTGCTGACGCATGCTGCTACAAAAAAATCACTAAATGAGGAGATACATGATAACTGATGCAGACACCACATTCGTGCACGTAATGCTACCCTTAATAACCTGACCACTGCTGCTGCCAGGTACATACCTATTAGTTCTACAAAGGTATCTACGTTTACTCCAGCTGCATTTTACAGTGGCGTTTCACCTTGTTCATCGATGCTTGCTTGGAGAAGTGGCATGAGGCTTTTGTGTGGTATAAAATAGTGCATATTCAGGATGTCGTTGGAAAGATCTGAGGCGATGCCGGATTCGATGTCCTGAAGATATGTAATAGGTTGCTCCAAATTATAGCTCTTTTACGGGTCCCTGCACTGTATCAGGGCCATTTCCTTTGCCAAAAAGTTAAAAGGTGCGCTTGCCAACTTTTCATTGCCATTGCAGGAGAAACGTTTTCTCATTAGGTACCGGTATCAAGAACAACCAAACCACCTTCTTCATCTGATACGCAGAGCTTAAGATCTTTGCTTCGTAGCTCTTGCACAGTAGAGTCGAACCTCATCCTTGGTGTAGCTGAACTTCTTTGGCTCGCGAGGCAGTCAATGCTATCGCTGATTATCTGCGAAGCTTTTTCATCCGGAGATTTAGATGGGATGGTTCAGACCAGGGCGAGTTTGCCGCTATAGCATTTACCGCCCTTATTGTGCGATAAATACCATATTGGCATTAATGAAAGAACACGAGAATACGCAGCGTCTGTGAAGACCATAGCAGCAGGGAATTTATAAGCTCATTGCCATGCGTGCAAATGCGGACCAGTACTCAACAAACTAACAATGCTTGCACGAAACAAGAATCCATATGCAGGCGAGATGCGTGAGGCACTGGCGATAGACGAAAGAGCAGAATGTGTAAGCAAAACCTCGATTGCATTCCAAAATAAAGGAAAACAGTATCTGCGGCGCTTCACACCTTCGTGAACTGTATTTTGAATGCGCAGATAGAATTCATTTGAACTCATAACTTATTTACAATAATGTGGATCCCGTGAAGTCTCTTTCAAGAGGAGTACATAGGGTTGAAGGTGAAGAAGAGGGAATATATCCTAGTTGTTAGTCAGCGTTGTGTTCGCCCCTTTCTATCATTTGTATTTTTCTGTTTATGTTCGAGATGACACCTATACTTAACATGCACCAACTAGCTCAACTTAAGACTGTAACAGATTCCATCTTTTCTTCTCAATTATGTGAAATCGGGCAATACTTGAAGGCATAAGGTTCTTATATATTTCGTTCCATTTGGTACAATTTATACGTTCAGTGAATAGCAACGAGGCCAGCAATTTATAGAGAAGCCAGCTTCATGGGCTTCTTCTAGGAGTTGTAGGTAGATACATATTTGCATTGGCGTGTTACTCGCGCTTTGAATACATTCTTTAATTGAATTATGTTATCACAACAAAGAGAGTGAAAATAAGCATTTTTGCATGAGTTGTTTTCTCGGTGATTTCATTCTGTCTAGAATTAAATTAAGATATGTAGTGTATTATAATAGGTACTACATATAAATCAAAGGAACGCAATATTACCTAGTGAAGTGGTTTGCAGTACTTTGACTTTATAAAGATTACTTTTTTTTCTGCATTGTTTATTAACTTTAGACATTCATGCTTTCTCTTTTTCTTTTGCTTCAAACTTGGGGATGTTTTTTTTCACATTTATTTTCTCACAAAATGTGTTTTTGTAATGTTCGAAATAGGAAATATAATAGGTGTCTATGTGGCTTATGTTTAGAAACCAGGACACTATAAAGGATTTGCTAAACTTTCAGGTAATGCACGCGAGACCTGGAAACCTGGGAAACGTATACCAATTTAGATTTTAATAAAATGAAATAACGGGTGTGGGTTTCGCGGAGAAAAGCAGCCTGCAGACAGTTTAGTTGTTGTTTTACGGGTCGAAAGAACTCCTCGTAAATAAGTTTTGTGATAAATCTTTTTCTTTGTTTTTCAAAGACAGCTCTAATTCAAAGCTTTTTTTTTTCAATTCTTTAGTACTCAAATAAAACCGCCTTGGGAGTTATTTCTGCGGTTAATCGTGGAATACCAAGATCACTAAGCCCTTTAGGTTTTCTCTGAGGTTCACGTATGCGTGACAGAAGTTTCTATCCGAACTTGTTCCTTAGGAGCAGCTGCACCTTGTGACTGCACCGATATGAAATGGGTATCATGCAATCTAAATTTCCCGCTAAATTTTGCCTGGAAGTTCTTTTGGTGAAAAGCTCACGTGACGTCAATGTCCACGCTAAATGTATTGGGGAATAGGATTTGTATATAGGTCATGTGACATAAGTTCGTGCGAGATCATTTTGCCCGCTAAACTTAGCGGGAAACTGAATTCGCGTTGAGGTCCCGTGACGCCAAAATTTCAGCTACATCTAGCGGGGAAACTGAATTTGTGTATAGGTTACATGACACGAAGTCACGATCCGTCATTTTTCCTTCTGAATCTAGCGCGGAAACTGAATTAGTGTTCATGTCACGTGACGTCAATTTTCCTTCTGAATCTAGCGCGGAAACTGAATTAGTGTTCATGTCACGTGACGTCAATTTTCCCGCTAAATATAGAGGAGAAACGGAATTGGTGTTGGGTCACGTGACTTCAATCTTTCCGAAAAAATATAGCCAGGAAACTGAATATCTGTATAGGTCACATAACATCATTTCCCTGACGTCATTCTTTTCGGCTACATTTAGTGGGAAAACTGAATTTTTGTATAGGTCACGGGACATTAGGCCATGGGACGTCATTTTCTCTGCGAAATTTAGTGGGTAAATTCGAAGTTTCGCTTTTTGAGGCTCCGCTTCACATGAAAACCTAGCCTATAGATATTTCATGTTAAAGAAGGAGACACATCTTGGAAGAATATGCCGTTAAAACTATTTGCAACTGCAGGTGTACAACCCTAGACGTTTTTTTTTTGTTTTTTTTTTGTTACGAAATGCAGTGCCAAAGAATAAAATTAAGTCACATATTTTGCTAGCAAAAACGTAGGAAGTCAATAATGAACGTGGGAGAACGAAACCCCTCAGGTTTCGTTCTCCCACTATATACCGGGTGGATCAAGGAGACGGCAGGCTCTTTAAATCGACCGCAAAATTCGGTTTCTTAACCTATCGCGCTACGACTTTGTGCAGCGCTGCCCACAGATGGTGCATTTTTTTTGTAAAATTTGCAAAGAGCAAACTTACCTGAGGAAAAAGTAAAGAAAGAAAAAGGCTTAGCTCCTATGGAAACGCAGCGACGCCACCGGTCTGCAAACAACACGGCGCCGTTTCGCACGGGAGACAAGAGAGGGCGCAAGCGGTCACGACGCCAACTGCTGCCAACGAACGGGCAGACGACGCCGAGAGCCGGCGTATTTAGCAGACAAGGAACTGCAGTTGCTTGTTGTTACCGCGCCTGTAATTGTTTCTGCGACTGTCGCCACCTGCGGAACGCGCGCTGCTTTTGAGTCGAAAAGATCGTCTGCTAAAGACGCTGGCTCTCGACGCCGTATGCTCGTTCGTTGCGGCGTTCGTTGCGCCATCTCTTGTGTCCCGTGCGAAACGGCACCGTGCTTTTTGAAGACCGGTGGCGTCGCTGCGTTTCCATAGGAGCTAAGCCTTTTTCTTTCTTTACTTTTTCCTCAGGTAAGTTTGCTCTTTGTAAATTTTACAAAACAAATGCACCATCTGTGGGCAGTGCTGCACAAAGTCGTAGCGCGATAGGTTAAGAAACCGAATTTTGCGGTCGATTTAAAAAGCCTGCCGTCTCCTTGATCCACCCGGTAGAAAGGTAAAGGTAAATGTTATCCTGGAGTCTTCGAAATAGAAATTAATATACACTTCTAATTCTTTGCAGCTGCAATGTCAGTACAATACTGGTATGATGAAAATAAGAACTACAATTACAGAACCGGTGGTTATTCACCATACACAGCTCACTTCACACAGCTGGTGTGGAAATCAACAACACACGTTGGATGTGGCTACGCCGTGTCCAGATCCTTCACAATTTTTGTCGTTTGCAAGTACTTTCCCCAAGGAAACATCCCTGGTCAATATCAGTCGAACGTCCTCCGGCCTTGAAAATATTTAGTCAAGTAATATGTCTAGAGTTATAACAATAAATATACTTGAAGAGATCGATTTTAACACTCAGACGTGTAAGTGTGTTCTTTGATTTTCCCCAGAGAGGTTTCTAAACATATTTGTAGACAAATATTAAGTTTGCTTATCATTCGGTATAACAAAATATACGTAAAAAAAACAGTAAAATAAAGGAATTTTAGAATTATGGCATAGTTATAAGTAGTATAAAATATATTAGAAATAGCAGTTACAGTTGATTAGTGCACATATATCTCAAGAAGTAATCCGATGTCCAAATGCAAAATGGGAATTTATGAAAAAATTGTTATCGTGTATTGTTTCTTTCTAGTCTACAGTCGCAGACAATATGAAAAAGCCTAGTAGAGCGAGTGGTTTACAATGCCTACCAAACTACCTACCAGAAGAAATCTGAACCATTACTGAGGCTACAGCGGCTTTTCAGGTTTTAACGTCATCGCCCGCTGGACTACCTGTCGTTAAGTTAATGCTGATTTCGACGAATATGAATGCGTTGCGCCACCAAAGGCGAAATTGAGCATGGATGAATCCGCCGTTACAGAAGGTTGAACAATCAGTTTTCTGGCGTTTGATGCTAGGTTCTCGGAATAACTGATAGTAAAAAAGTTTTTTTTATTATTATTTATATTACCGATCACTATTACTATCAGCGTTGACTCAGCAATCGTCTGCCAACCCCACCAAGTGAGGAGTAACGACAAAACCTGAAGAGCCGCTGAAACGCCACTCGTTCACACAATACCTTCGATAATAACTCAGCTTTTTTCTCGTTATATAGCATTGGAGATCTCCAAAGCCACGCGGTCACCTGGACATTATTATATGGTCCGCGAGTATGCTATTTAGGGAAAGTGCACTTCCATAAACATTCTCTAAAATCCTCGTAATCATATCATCTTTGAATTACTGTCTTTAATTAGTAATAGACAAGCAAAACGTGTTCTAGTTCGCTTTAAATCAGAGTTCGTCAAAATGACCCGTGATAATAAAAATCAGCACAGGGCAGACGTTGGCCCCTTCACTTGTCCACTTACCGAGCGCGTTGCCGTGATCCCTTGTCTCTCAAGCTTTAGCTCAGTTGCTGCCTAATATATGTGCACATGCATACCATGATCCATGTGTGACGCTAAATTAGACGTTTAGGCACATTACTGCACCTTCATGCAAGATGGCGTCCCATGGAGATTTGTACACTTCACTAAAAAAAGTGGTGACATTTACAATAAATTTAGGTAAAATTGTAATCAATTAGAGCAATAACTGCCCGTCCACAAAAGTAAGTAACCTTTATTTAAAAATTAACCTGTTACTTTTGCCGCGTTTCTTTCAACATTGCTGTACTAAAGAAAGACACGAAGCAAAAATAAATTATTGAGTCTCAGTCTATTTTTTATTCGTTTGCATTATTTGCCCTGGTGCATGCAGTCGTCTTTCGTTTGGACGGTTGTTGTTTGGACTGGACTGAACTGGATGGTATTGTGAGGCCGCGTCGCGGTTCCCGTCGAGCTCTTTTGCTGCGTTCCTTCACTCAGTACGCCCGCTTTCCCTCTTACAAGAAGTAAAGAGCCTTCCCTCACGGTTCCAATAACACTGACACCCGAGAGGAAGGATTGCCTCTCCAAAGACAACAGTATGCGGAACATAGGCTGCGATCAAGGGAAAATGGGGTTGCTGCATCCGAAACCACTGACGCCAGGAGAACAGACTGGCTCCTCGAGCACAGCAGTATGCGCACCGTTGCGAGGTTGAAATTTCCCTCTTTCGCCGAGTCGTAATCTCCGCTAAATGCTAGCAGGTGTCGTCGAGAATCCGCGCAGCAATAGCAGCGATTTCAGCATAAATTGTATGGTTAATTGAATCTTTATCATACAGGGCATTTCTCGAAACGCTGACCAAATCGTCCTCGCAAAAATAATGTATCGCACAAAAAATTTCGTTTCTTATTGGTTTCTGCCAAAGGTAGTGGTTTAGAATATTAGTAACAATTGATAAAATTAGTTTATAAACTACATTTGATTAATTAACTTTTAAGATTGAAGATATGGAGGTATGGTTTAAATTTAAAAGATCTGGGTAACAATAAAAGTCACAACATAAGCCCTCGCCACATATTCCGGCGTTTTGAAAAGCAAAAACAAAAAACGCTGAATTCGGACATTTTTAAGCTTTGATTTTTTTTACCAGAATGTATCTCCGCGCCAGCGGACATACTCCCCGTGGTCAAATACGCAAGCAGCGACCCGCCTCCCTCGAAGGTGGGTTAAAAGGTGGCGTCTGTCGACAAAATGAAACAATGCGCTATTCGAATAGCATTACAAAAATAAGCTTTGATCCTTCCGTTCACCTCCATCAGTCGAAAAATGCGCTGCAGCAAACGTTAGTGGCGCGCATTGCCCAAGAGGAGCGGGACTACTGGCGCAAAGGTGAGCTCCGATATGAAACTGGAAGTGCATCCAAATTTAGCGTTTCTTTAGGAACGACCAAAGGAACTCTACGTAACTTATGGCTTTTAAAGTGGTTTGGGGCAGGGACCTCGTCAAGTTGCTGTATGCAGCTTTTTGTCCTTGCCCCTCCGCTCCCTGGAGAGGAAATAAAGTATTATTATTATTATGTTTGTTCAGTTGCATTCGGCTGCATTTAGTAAGGTTTAGACTCAAGTCAAACCTTTAAATTTTTTAATTAAAAAACTGAATTACCAAATAGTAATTAATAAAAAAATATACCAAACGCCATTTTTTAAAATATGCTCATTGAAAGAGAAAAATACGTCATTAATCTTTTTTTTTCTTCTCTGCTTTGCGTGGTTTTTGCAGCACCGGGTTGGCCAGCATTCCGACAAACACGCCTTGTATTGTATGTAGGTCCGCCGTAGCCGACAATGCCTTTCTAAAAGCAAATATAGTGTGTTATACTACAAGTATTTTTAATCGTCCTGTTTATAAAAATCTCCATCAACAAAAAAGCGTACAAACTGAATGATCGTTGTATAGTTTTCTGACCAGTTTTCATCAATTCAATGAAAATGTATATTCCGTTATTACTAGGTGATCCTCGATAACTACCTAAAGTGGCGACTCTAACTTATAAGTCAGTAAACAGATCACCTCGGTGTGCGCGGAGCGAATAAAAAGTAAGATATAGAATAAGCAAATCAGAACTTACATTGCCTCTTTGGGTAAGGTATAGTGCAATACATTGCAGGATAGCCTAACAGCTGGATAGGCACGAAGCACAGCCATATTGCAAGCGACAGTCCCGTTATCTGCATTTTATTTCATATAGAATCATCAAAAATATACCACATAAAGAAAAAAGGTATAGTCCTGTCAAGCGGCTTTTGTCGCTTTCCGTTTTGCAGTACCTTACAAGCACGTGCGATTTGTCAAGAAAAACAATATTAGTCATAATTCTTAATATTTAAAACAACAGGGGGTGCACTTAAGACTGCCTACGTGTAGGATTGCGAAAGAACTCCTTCACGCAGTGCATTTCTACAAACAGCGCGCCCCGCTGTCCGTAGCGCAAAGGACAGCGTACAACGCCTGCTCTTTCGCGGGTGAGGACAGCGAGCAGCGCGCCCCGCTCCTCCGCGTCGCGACATGGCTGAAAGCAGAGCGTAGAACACCTGCGGAGCGGGAATTTCCCGCTCCCTCTTAAACCCCCCCCACCCCCCCCCCCCCCCCCCCCCTATCCCTTCAAGCCACCGGCCACACCGCGCGCCACACTCTCTTTAGTTGCTCGTTTTTCAAGGTCACGGACATCGCCGGCTGCGCTTCAATAGACTACTTCCATAAACCCCTGCATGCAACACAGCGCGCGTTGCACTCTGGGAACTAGTTGGCCAGGGAGGAGAGGTGGCATGGTTTCGGTTTCGATCGACACGTCGACAAGAGATTATACACAGAGCGTGGACTATAAATGGCCGTTATCTCATGTTTTGGTCCCGAGAGCGTCATATTGGTTCTCTAAACTAAGCTAACTGGCCAGACATCGAAGCTTTAGCACAGGCCCGAGACGTTTAGCTTGTCTGACACAGGCTTGTTATTTTTGTACCCGAGCCTCTCTGTAGCGTGTCGAGGTAGGGGACGAGCCCGTTGCTGGGATCTCGACGCTGCGAAGCTCGGGGATCTTGCTGTGTACGAATCAACAAGCGGTACGATCAATAAATCTGCCTACATCGAGCTCGCGCCTTTACATTAGTGTTGTTGATGAACTGATCAGAAGTTGTTTTGTTTCCTACGTCCATAGACGAAATTAACTTTTTGCAATACTGTTTTTCTTATACCCTGAATACGCGAGGTAAAACTCGGAGGCGCCATTGAAAAGCTCATTTGAACACTTTCTCATCTCATCTGTACTGCCCCGCAGCACTGCACGTGAAGTCCCCACCTGCTTGCATTCCACTAATACTCACATCGCGTATGCGCATAAAGTTATCCTGCAATCATTAGGCATATTCGCACGTACAAACCGTTTTAAGAAAGCAAAAGTCGAGCAGTTGTGGGAAGAATGTCGCACCATTCGCCGGAAGTGCGCCGGACGGCATGAACCCCTATGCGGTGCGCGAAACGAACGAATTATTCAAAGCGTATTTGACGGTTGCTAATGGCCATAATATTGTTATTTGTTTGCTTTCTTCCTGACTGAGTATGCCGAGAAATTTCAGACACACCGTTCAGCCACAGATCTTGGCGTCGAGTAAAAGCGGCTCCAAAAATGCTTATCGAGGAGTGTGGAC
>JABSTQ010000608.1:0-26293 GCA_013358835.2 Ixodes persulcatus
AGCGCCGCTCGTGGCCTAGCGGTCATCGCGCGTGCCTTCCACGCAGAAAGCCCAGGGTTCGATCCCTGGCAGCGCCGCGTCTTTTATTTATTCTTCCAATTTAGATTTCTGGTAATTTCGAGAACCGTGTTGCTCGTTCTAGGATAGAATGTTCTGCGCGCCGAATGTTCCAGGGCGAATGTTCCAGAAGCCCACGCGTGCACAAAAGGGGCTCCGCGTAACCAACCGGACTCAGTCTCGCCCCAGCGTTCGACTCTGCGCTTACGCCGACTTCGACGCCCGCGACGCTCTATTGTTATCTTCTGTTTCCTTCCTTATTTTTGGGCACAAGTTCGCCCCATTAAACGTTTAGTTTCTTCAGTTATTCGCCGCCTCATCACTTGTCATTCGTGACAATATATATATACATATACATATATATATATATATATATATATATATATATATCATCAAATGGCAACATGCGAATTCATGTGCCGTGACGAAAGGAAACCAGGAGAAGAAAACCGGAAGCAAGGTTCCATTTGTTTATATATTCACCTTTAAAAATCTCAGCGTTTTACCATATTCCTCTTCATGGTAGGCACTTCAGACAATTCAAATGCATTGTGATCCGGGAAGGAGGAGCGAGGTTAATTTTTATTACACTTTATTAAAGGGTTATCCTACATTGAATGAGCGTTTTACAACATCACACGTTTTAATCTAACGAAGTCCCCGTTTTCCCTTAAAAACAGTTGCTTCTCGATGTTGCTGTTCTTAAGCGGAGCAAGTAGAGAAGAAGGTAGGGCTTTTGGAAGGTCGGTCTTGAAAACTGCCAGTCCTTCTTCGTGAAGGTCGGATTCGTTATTCAGTTTGAAGGTGGAGGAGAAGGGGAGAGGAAATAAAGGTTAATTGTTTTAGTATTTTTTAAGTGACCAATGCTCGAGCTACAAGGTGTGCGTTCAATGCCTGGTAACCTGGTCTTTTGTTGTAACTGTAGTTCTCTTTGTGGAAATTCAGTGAGGCTGTAGTCGGCTTTAGATTTCTGGTGTTTGACGATTTCTGAGAGCAAAGAAACTAGCTGAGTTTGAGACGTTCCTCTTCTTGAGTCTTTTCCTTCGACTAAAAGTTTTGTTTTTTGAGCAGCAGTCTCGGCCACTGAAAACAGAATCAATGACCTCCAGCTCACCTGCGCCCGACTGCTACCAAGCGAGGACCCCACAAGATAAACAATGAACTAAGTAACAAACATATTGACAAGATCCTGCTCTTCGTAAAAAAAATTGTTTTCATGTTTTTTTGTTTTGTTTTTCTCTTAGAAATAAAATTTCTGATGCACCATTTCTTCTTTTTTTTTTAGATTTTCCGGTTTTGAATGAGACGCATCCGTACTTTTCACGTCTTTAATAATATTAGGACACACTATTTGTACACTCAGTGGGTTGCTGTTCAGTTTCCGTTCAAAGAATGATGGCCGAGAAATTCTTAACAAAATATTGTGAGAACAAGGTCGCAAGACGCATTTCTCAAGCAGTAAACTGGTGCATCTATGTCATTGAACGATCGTTATCGAAGACGGCTGCTAGCAAGGTTCGTACTGGACTGGCAGCACGTGATTATATTTTAGATCTAGAACTCCCACTTTGCCAGGACCATTGTCTCTCGGTCGAAACTATCGATGCGGGAACCTCGCAATATGGCGGAAATTTGATAATAGAATTAAAAAAAGCCTTGCGTGCAGCATTGCGCGTGTTACCTTATGGGAGCTAGTATTTGGCCACGGAGAGACGTGGAGTGCATCTCAGAAGTGTATGAAAGTAAAATCAGCGCTTTCTTGCATTGCACCGGTTCATCTTCAAAAGAGCCTGTTACGTACGAAAAGCAAGAGCTACATTAGCTAACTCACAGGTTTAAGGATTTAGGTAAATCAGGACTGCCACTCGCACAGCTACAGCTTTGACCGCACTATCGCTCACGCGCTCGAGGCACACACCATCTGTCAGTGTTGCTTGCTTCATCGTCTTCTGACAAGCGGCGATAGCAGTGCAACTACACTCGGCTCCCCTGGAATAGACCTAATTTAGTGTTCCTGTATAGGAAGTATTCACTGGCGGCCATAGCTGTGTGCTCGGCTGCGGAGCGCGTGCTGATGGCGAGCTTCCACAGTTCTTTCGCCACGTGCATTCCGCACCACCAAGATTGCCGGTCTCGGCAGCCTATTAATGCGAGCTCGTTCTGAGCATGCGCTCTAAACAGTGACCTCAAATATGGCGGCCAGTGAATACCTCCTATAGGCTCCCTACGGGAGCCAGAGTTGCGCGTTTGATTCCACATGCCGCGTGCCGCCCTCGCCGCTATTCGCCGAGATCCGATCACGTGAGGAGCCGTATCAAGTGTCGTGCAGCAAAGTAGACGTTGCACGCGCCCCGGCGTACGTTCCCAGGCTTTTGAGCCCGCCGCGCGCCTCGAACGCGCGGCGCTGCTATTCGCCGAATTCAGTCACGTGAGGAGCTGGATCCACATGCCATGCGTGAACGCGCAACTCTGGCTCCCGTAGGGAGCCTATACAGGAACTCTAACCTAATTCAGATTCGCGCTCCATCTGTCGTACGTTGCGCCAACCTCCTTCAGCAGCCTCAAATATGGCGACCAATGTTTCAGGCTATGGGCAGAACGCTGCTATACTTCGTTTCACCTTATGTGCGAGCGAAGGCAAAGCTGGAAGCGCGAGCACGAAAGCTCCGTGCGTTCAGGCTTTGCTCGAGCGCGCGAGCTGGGGAGAAACGCAAAAAGCGCTGGTCTCGCGCTTCAAGCTTTGGCTTCGCTCGCAAATAAAGTGAAACAAAGTATAGAGGCTGAACGTGATGCCGCACAACTGCTCTGTCTCGTTGTGAAACCAACGGAAAAATAACTAGTCAACCGAAGTAAATTTACGAGTTGTGATGTTTTCCTTTTCAATCTGAAGTTGTTAGAGCGAATCTTGAAATAATTGTAGCGTTGGGGAGAAATAATTGTAGCGTTGGAGTCTCCGAGTGTCAAAATGACAGAGCTGCCTGCTTCCACTGCGGGCTCTGTCCGATTTTTTTTATATGTGGCTCTCCACATGATTGTATTAAAGGAGCAACAACACCGGGGCAACAGCAGTTCATGATCGTCTCACGACTCATGCATTGCTTCTTCTGTGCGGCAGTTTTCCCGGTGAATATGTCACTGGTATTGTTGAGGTCATTTTGAACGCAAGCCACGCAAACCTTTGCTAATATAATGCACTTCGAATTACAAACGCCACTACCCCACCCAAAAAAGCAACACCATAAGACCTAGCGCACAGAACGCTAAGCAGGCAGAGCCAAGACGGCGAGGTAGCCTCAAAGATGGCGCGGAAGTGCACAGGACCGCCGAGAGATGGCGCTAATAGTGAATAAGGTCTATTGTCAGTGCCGCTTCAAAGTGTCACTATTAGACCACAGAGTCTTGCAAGTAACATAGTTCTTGCGACGATCGCGTTGTGTGGCCTGCTAAAACCTCAAACTCGGAAGGCGCTTCTAGTCTGAGTTTCGGTGTCCTCTTGTGCCGGCTCTTCCGAAGATCCGTTCGTATGTGACCCAGGCACGTATTCAGGGGGGAGGCCCATGGGGCCCGGCCCCCCCCCCTCCCCCCGAAATCTTCCATTTTGCTGGGACCTCCTCTCCCCCCTCCCCCTCATACAGCATTTTGTCATGGGCGCCCCCCCCCCCCCCCCCCCCCCGAAACAAAATCCTGGCTACGTGCCTGATGTGACCCTCTACCAGAACTCTGTTGCTCTGATAGTCCGAAGAAGTCGTTCAACTCGGTGCCTTTGTTCTCGTGGAGGCCTCTTTCGCATTCAGGGGGCCGCAGATGTAGGTGTAGTCTGCCCCCAATGTTGACACAACTGATTAACATGTCGCTTTAAAGTACGACCATCTTCCAATTGCACCACATAAGATAAGAGTCAACACTGTCTCATTACTGTTCCAGGAAGCCACTTTGTCCTTGAAGAAAACAAATGTTTCACCCAAACAAGGTAATCTTGCTGTAAAGACACTGCTGTTCTTCCTTGTTCCTTGAACACTTCCCTTGACATCCCATGATGCGCAATCCCGCTGCTTAATGTTGCAGGTATAAAATTGTACGAAGTTCGCGTCCCATCAGCATCTTAGCTGGCCTCTTTTTTGGAGTAGTGGAAAGTAGGACGTGTTGATTTAACAAGCATTTGGAAAGCCTTGCTGCTTAGTCACCTTCCTTCGAACGGCGCAAGACTTCTCGGTTCCTTGAACCCTTCGCTCCGCATCTATATTGAGGCTGGATGGTGTGGTGAACAAAGCAAGAGGCGGATTTCACTATGTTTTCGAACCGCCGGAGCTCAGCTGATAAAAATGCCGCTTCGTTGACTGAACCTAATACATACGGCACTCCATGTGGGGCGAAAAGTTCGCGGAAGCAGCAAATCGCTTCCGCAAACGATGTCGTTTGTTCCAAACGTGCTTCAACCCGCTTTGAATGAGAGTCAACTATAATAAAAACATGCCTTGCCTTGAAAAGGTCCTCTAAAATTCAAGTGTGGTATTTACCAGGAGTTAAATGTCCCTTCACACGGATGAAATGGAGCTCGGGGAGGTTCGTTTAGGGTTTCTGAACAGGTCTCACATCGTCTAACACGTTCCTTAATTTGCTCGTCCAAGCCTTGCCACCATACATATCTCCTGGCTAAGCCTTTCATGAGTAATATCCCTGTGTGGGATACATGAAGAATCTTCACGATTTAATATTGAAGCTTCTTGGCAATAACCACGCGCTTACCCCGTAGAAGGCATACCTTGTAAACTGACAACTCTTCTCTTCTGCTGTGAAATTAACTGAATCCCACTTTTGGCTTCTGTTCAGGCCATTCGTGATGAAGCCAGTACAATACACTTGAAAAAAACGGAGTCTCTCTTGATTTCAATGGCTACGGCCTTCTGCCTTCACCGAATCTTCCGGTGTTACTTCAGACAGAAAAACTTCATCCGGCTCCGGAAGGTCGAAGTTGGGAAAGGGTAAAGGAAGTTGACTGTGACAATCCCCATTTTTTATATGTCGACCTGGGCGGTACAGGAACTCGTGTCTGTAAGCTGCCAACATTTGGCTTCTGCAGAGGACTCTCGGTGATACCATCTTCGGAATCGGCTTGGCATTGTCGAATAAACCAAGTAACGGCTTATGGTCTGCATAAATCTTCGTTTCTTCCGTTGATGTAGTGATGAAACTGTTTTAGTCCAAATATTACTGTTAGAGCTCTTCGGACCATATGAGAGTAGTCGCTCTCCGCTTTTGTGAGTGAACGTGAGCCGCAAGCCATAGGTCGCTCCTGACCTCGATCGACCACATGGCTCAACAGTGCCCCTACTCCCCATGGAGATTGGTCACAAACCAGAACCAACGGTTTGTTAAGGTCAACGTAGCACAAAATACTCTCCTACTTCACAAGTTTTATTGGCTTCAAGGCTCTCGCTTCTCGTACTTCTCGTCTCGCAGAAATCGGTCTAAGGTGTCCCAAACAAGTTGAAGCTCCATGTAGAAAGTGTAGCAGGCAGCCTGCTATCACCATTAAGGGTGGCATCAAGCCATGAGCACTGGCTCGCGCAACTCGCTGCATGAGTGTTGGGAAATGTGTATGTTCTGACGGCCGGACATGCTTAGATCCTGCTCCTTGTAAATAAATATCAGTTCTAGCTGAACTAGGTTACAACATTGGCGACGAGGATGGGTTGTTCGCGCTATCTTATGTTTGGTGGCCAAGAATTGACCACGACATGAAAAAACAAACTCAAAAGTGAGAGCAGTGCGCATCGATCTCGGACGATTGACCCCAAGTTCCTTTGCACCGTTGAGGAGGTCCGGGCACACCCTGGCACCACCTTCATAGAGGCTTTGCAGACTTCCCTATTTAAAATGACACTTTAGCCCGGATGTGTTATGGGATCCTCTCAGCAATTCGGACACCTTCAGTCCATCAAATCCCTTCAGCCCTTCAAACTACTTCAGCCCTTCACCGTTTCAGACCCCCTCAGCACTTCAACCCTATAGGTACCAAAATGAATGTGAACCATAGAATAAAATACAGTTTAAAACGTTGTCAGAAATTTATTTGGCACATTTAGTTTTATATGCATGTTCTGACTAAGTAATTATAAGAACCAGCGTTTACTCAAACCCGGGCCCAAGGAGCTGTAAACAAAAGTGATCAGACCAAAAAGGGACAAACGAGATCTTTGTCACAAAAACGCCGCTGGGTCCTAAGAAGTACGGTAGTTCAAGGAATAAAACCGAGCAGGTGCACCACAAGCATGTAGACGCCCTGTCACTAGCACGTTTAGCGAAAACCACAAACGCGCAATCAACATCCCCGTTCAGAAATCCTGGGTCGCTAAACTCGTCAGACACAACTTTCTTTGTGTTATGACATAGCGGGGGGAGGAGCCGAAAGATTGCAGGGAAGTTTTCTTTTCTCACGAACCCGCAGATTCGTATATCTTCGTGACGTTTTTTATTGAAAGGGCGAAAAATCCCTACTACTCCCTAGGTGCCGAGATAGAGCAGCACGAGAAGCACGCGGAGACGAACGTGGTTTGTATACGTATTATGTCACGATGAAGATTATCAGCTGCGACCTTGATGGTCTCTAAAAAGCACAGCGGAGGCTTGGGTAATTGCATTCTAAAATCAACACCGTCAAACTTGATAGTATGATATCGTTCTTATTTCCGCCGATAAAGCAGAATTTATTAAAAAACGTCCCTGTCGTCCATTTCATTTATCTCGGCAGTAGCTCAGTGGATTGGAGCGTCAATTTCGTGAGCTCGTAAGAGAGCGGTAATGGAGAGTTCAAATCCGATTGTCCCATATACCTTTTGAATTTGATCAGAGTGTAGCCCGCCGTGGCTAGGTCACAACCAGCCGAGTAGCATTGTCCACCTTTGGACGGCTTTCGCTTCCGGGCAGTTGTCCCCCATCAGCGGGAGATAAAATCATTTTATGATAGACTTTCAAAGCTTCGCCAAACTGGGATTAATTCTGCGTTCATCAACTAAAATAAGAGTAATGTCAGTTTGTCAATATTGACGGTGATGCTCCGAGAACGCGAGGACACCAAGCTTTCATCGTGCACAACCAAGCTTTTCACCGTCAACTCGAACACGCACCATCAAATTTGTCGTTCACAACTGATCATCCTGACCCTGACGTCAAAGTTATGAACTATAAAAGGACGTCACTGAACGCGACTGCACACAACGAGCCCTGGCACGAGCCTCTCGATTGAAAGTCTGTCATGGCCGCTCGTACGTTCATGGAACGCGCCCCGTTTTAATTCCAGAATCTCTAGAACCATAATTTCGCAAATTGCACGCTGTGCTGTTCCTCGTCATCGCTCAGTCTGAACGCCTCTAAGCAGGGTCGTCGAAACAGAAGAACGGGGAGTGGGCTGATTCACACCCCCTTCCTAAGTGGCGTCGAAAAGGGGGGCGCAAAAGGTATAAGGGTGTAAGGGGGGGGGATATTGCCCCAGCCCCGGAATATAGCATTTCAGAGAGTTATAATAATAAAAAAAAAAATGACAGACGTTTAGAGTTCTCAATGTCGAATTAAAGCGCAGCTCTTGAGGAGGAGGAGGGGAGGGTATGTCCCTCCACCCCTCCTATCCTGCTCCCCTCTCATTTAGTGGGGAAACCATATTGGTGTTAAAATCACGTGACGTCAATTTCCCCTCTAAATTTAGTGAAAAAACGTCCCATAATGCAACGCGCGTGCGGTTACCCCGACGGCGACGCCGATCAAGCTCGAAACGGGCGCATAAGAGTTGCGCTCTAAACATTCAGGGGAAGGGATATCCCCCTTCTTCACTACTATCACCCCACCCTCTCTCTCTCTCTCCCGAACAATTTCTACGGCCCTTCCTGACACCTATTTGAGTGTGTGTTTGTGTTGGTTATACCTTTTCCTTCCCCTTTCCACGGCTTTTTCCCGCCATCCCCCCTCGCCCCCCCCCCCCCCCCCCCCATCTCCCCGACATTACCGACGTCTCTATACACAACGCCTGTGGGTTGGGACTGGACATTTCATCGAACGCCGTTTCGTCGGACGCCGTTTCATCGAAGCCGTTTTATCGAATGCCGTTTCATCGAACGGCGTTTCATCGAACACCGTTTCATCGAAGCCGTTTCATCGAACGCCGTTTTATCGAATGCCGTCTTATCGAACGCCAGGGTGGCATTCCCGCTTCCTGAAGCTGGTCGGAGGTGCCCATCTTGGGTTCTGGAAGTTTTTGGACTGTGGGGGACTTTTTGAGAGCAATTGCTCATCATTTGAAACGGTGGGGCTACGGGCCGTTCGTCGAAAGACAATTCGTAACAGGGCAATTCGTAGCAGGGCAATTGGTCGCGTAGGGCAATTCGTCATAGGGCTATTCGTTGCTAGGGCATCTAGTCGAAAACTGGGTTTTCTTTTTCTAGTTTATTTATTTATTTATTTTAGGAAAGTTTAGAGGAATTTGGGAGAGGGGGAGGGGGAGGGGATGGAACGTGTATGTATAAAATTTGAAGTTCAGAAGCCTTCGAAGACAAGTTCGAACTCCGCCTTGTTGTCCGCGTTCTTTTGGAGCTTCGGAAAGGTCGGAGGTTGTTCATGTAAACATGCATGCTGTGTTGTATCCTGTTTGGATAGTTCATGATCCTTTGTCCGGTTTCTATACTCTATTCACCCTTAAGCTGACAGTGCACGGGAGGCTGTATATTCGCCGGGCCAACAGTTTGAGTAGTTCAGCAATCGTGCAACTTTTTTGTTATTCCTTTGTTACTGCGAAAGTAGAGCATTTAGGCCAAATCTTAAACATTATGCCACAAATCAAAATACCAAATGAGGGAGAACCTTTGTTTGTAAATAATAATTTTGAAGCAATATACTCGATAACCTGTGAAAACTAAACACATAAGAAGCTTTTAATAGGGTGACGAATCGTCATCTGGACAAATTGCCCTATTACGAGTTGCCCTATGACGAATTGCCCTATGCGACGAATTGCCCTGCTCCGAGTTGCCCTGCTACGAATTGTCTTTCGACGAATAGTCCTACAGCCGAAACGGTGAATGGCTGTCGCACGAACACATGAACCCCCGAAAGTTTTCCAATAAAATTTGAAGTGACGTAATTACTTTTGACATCATTGAGTCTTAGAGCTAAAAAAACAATGTTTCGTTGTACTTTCATAAATAGCACCTCAGCTTTAGCTACTGCAAGCTTCGGGCAGTAAAAAAGTATCAATAGAAAGACATGAGAGGCTAGGAGGCTCACATGGCCAAAGTTGTTGCGCCTGCGCAAAACCTAAGTCGCCTTCTGGCCTCCATGATTTGGAGTGCGCTCTTACCGGGAGTGCGACTTTTTATTTATTTGTTACAATACCCTCAAGGCCCATCAGGTAAAACAGAGGGGGAGAACAGACAAGCACAATATGCGAAACAAACATAAAAATCGGTAAAAATATCCTCATGGGTTACTTGCATCAAAACAAATTGTAACAGCTACAAGTTTGGACATTAGAGAACCTGACGATGAAATGGGTGAATGACACGAAAGTGCACTCGATCCGTGCATAAAAGAGCATATTTCACACTTTTTATATAAAGGACATTCGATGAAACGGCCGTCAGCGATTCGATGAAACGGCGTTCGATGAAACGGCGTTCGATGAAACGTCCATTTTTTCGATGAAACGGCGTTCGACAAAACGGCGTTCGATGAAATGTCTGGGAACCCCTGTGGGTGACCCCGGTGGCGTTGTTGACAGTAGCGGAAGATGAGCTCTAAAACCGCGTACACCGCGCACGGCTCCACAATATCACAAAGTTTAATCTTCACCTCGATTCCGAAGCGAAGATTTTGGCCTCAAATAACTCCTCCCCAAAGTTGTGAAACGTCACTTTGTCGTCAGCAATAACTTCCACAAACGACGATCTTGCGACGAGAAAGTTCAGAGTATTTACAGCCCGCCTAGGTACAATCTACGTTTCATTGACTCTATCGCGGCGTAGGGATGTAGGGACACGCGGGCGCGACGTCATCAGTGCAGCCGTTCAATCGGTTGGCCCCACGGTGTTGCTCGCGCGCGCTCCGATGAAACTCGCTACAACTTTGTGCCTAACATTCTCGCTGAAATTTGAGCACCGAGAGAGCTTGGATGATTGACAGCTCGTCCCGCGTGACGCCAACGTCGCGAGAGTCCAATCAGCACGCTCTGCGAACTTCGTGCCCAACTTTGTGTTTGACGAGTTTAGCGACCCTGAGCACTGTCACGGTGTCGTCCCATGCTGGCGTCGCGGTGGCATCTCCGGCGTCTTTTTCGATCGCTAAGTGGTTTTGGAGCCGCACGGACGAAGAGGCACAAAAAAAAAACAGGACACTGAGATACCTTCTTTATCTGTACACCCAGCTGCTCTAGAAGCTAAGCCCCGCGTATGGGACGTGACGGGAGCTCGACACTAGAGAGTTTTAGTAGATCGTTCCGATACCTCCGATACCCCCGATAACGATACTATATATGTAAGCGCAAAGGCGGAGGCAGAGTATCGGGTATCGTTATCGGAGTCATCGGAACGATCTACTAAAACTCTCTACTGAGCGTCCGCTGGTTGTAGAGCATTTAGTTTACACTCATTGATGAAGAAATAAAAGTGTGACACGCCTGTGACAAAAACCACGCACCCGATGCCACAAGCGGGAGCATGTAGCCCAGAACAGTGTTTGCACTGCACGAGCGCGCGTGTTTGGCAGGGACGCTGAAAGTCAGGAGCTCCCTCTTGTAGCATTGGCTGCGTCTAGACTTCAGCTGGAACGAAGTATACACTGCCTGTGCGACGACTAATGCGTCGCCGCGCGGCCGTCAGAGAATACAGTCGTAGATAATCCGAACAGACGGAAACCACGTCGTGTCGCCACCGCCATACCAATCCTCCGCTGCGGTGCGCTCCTGCGTCGTTTACCCTAACGCAGAGCCGTATATGTAGAGAGTTTGGCCATTCGTTGGGAAGTATGGGAGACAAATGAGGAGGCGCCATTGGCCGAAAGCGGGCTGGGCGTGTTCCAGGACGTCTTCAGAAATTCGAATGTGACCAACCAGAAGCCGGGAATAACACCCTGGCGGTGGTCGCGAGAAACAAACCTGATAACTGCATTGGAGTAACTCTCGATGGACTGAAAATATGGTACACGTGATGTTTCAACCCCGCTCATCCAAAATGATGGTGGAAGAGTGCGACTAGCGGAACGATCGACATAACCCGAACGCCAAGCGCCGAGGGCCGGGAATCTGCCGTCCGAGGAGTCACACTCTGTCCGAGCAAAAAAGAGTTGAGCGGCGCATTCGTTTCTTACATCTTTCTGCATGATCATGATGAAAACAACACGTGTACCCTATTTTCAACCACAAAGAGTTACTAGACATCACTCTTACGCGTTTATTAAGACCATTTACGAACAGAGACCTTTGATCAGAACTGTTTGTCGCTACCACCACTAGGGGATTCTTTTCGGCTTCTGGTTGGTCAAGAGAGCATGCCAAGCCCTCTTTCCGAGTCTGCCGCACGCCCTGGCTCTGCCCGCGCCTCCCATTGACCAAACTCTCTACATATACGGCTCTGCCCTAACGTTTTTAGATCTATCTGTTGACAAGCTCCACGGAAAAGTGGCGTTCCAAAACGGTCCTTTTTTGTGCCGGCACGCGAGTAGATAAGGGCGGATAGCATTCCTAGCGCCACCAGAGTCAACTCCTCCACGGGCAACGGTGAAGGACATCTTTTCAACGTCGCTCTTTTTGCGTCATGTATGGCGCAAAACTCATGTTTACTATAAAAACCGCAATAAATTCTCTTTCCATCTCGGGTAATGTGTATCCGACATTCCTCCGTTTTCGCCGCGTCTGTCCATAGGGCGGGCTGATAGTGTAGCAAGCGCCACCGAGCGGACGCGCCGCTAAAAGACGACAGCCGTTTTCCGAAGCTTGTCAACTGACCAAGATCTAGGAACGTTCGTTTACCCGCTGTTAATTGGTACCATGAATTGCTGCACGGTCGGTTGTAGAAACAGGTACACGTCGTGCCCCGCGGAGAAGACGTTTCACGGTTTCTCAACTCGTTCGTGCTTCGTCGGGCAGCGCGTTCGTCAATACTTTATTTTGGAGTGAGTGAGAAAACGTATTTATCAAAGAAAGGGATACATCACGATCTCTTGATAATGTCATCCAATCGTGAGGGGGGAGGGGATTATGGGAAGGGTAGGGGAGGAGGCTAAATGTAACAGGCGATCCCCGATGGGCGGACGAAACTAATCAGGGAATCAAGAATGTGTTTGCGGTGCGGGTGCTCGAGCCTGGCGCAAGTCCAGTCCTCGTACTTAGCTGGTCTTGCCTCTTCAGGGAGTGAGTTTATGGCGTTGTTATGATGCTTAGCGAGCTCCTCGCAAGTCCAGACGGGGTGGATGTACGTGGCTGGAATCCCGCAGTGCCTGCAGAGCGGATCAGGGCCTTGTTTACATCGAATCTTTTATACGGTGAAGGCGTGCGCGTGCGGCGTGTGCGGCCGTGCGAGCGTGGAGTTTTTAGTCACTGCCATAGCCTCCTATATACTGACAAAGCCTGGCATATTGCCACAAAAAGCGGCCACCAAATTGGAAAAGGTGAAGCAGCAGACAACGGATGAGAGGAGAGCCACGTGACTGGCGCCCCGCTGCGGCGAGACACCGAAACGTACTTCTCCCGAGCGAACAAGTGGGTTTCTGGTCCTCGCCACTGCAAAAGCTGTGCGGTTACGTCCAGGTTCCCCCGAGAAATGGCTCTCTGATGCTCTGTGCTACCAGATCCTCGCGCTCCAAATCTCCGACCGGGCACTCTATGGCTCCGTCGTCGAACTGCCAGGCATTGTGGGTATAGAGAAGGCTTGTCACTGCATACCAAAAATCCACGGAAACCTAGCCATAAACAGCTTCGCTGTAAAACGAAGCCCGGCTCTTCGGCCCGCATAAATAAGCTGTGCGGACCCTGTAATGACAGAAGTGCATGCCAAAGTTTGTTTCGAACAGCAACAGAAATAATGACAGATGTCGTTTCACCGAGCGACAAATTTAAGCGAAGCATTGCGGGAGACGCAGCAACTTGGTTGCGAATCGTCATGACCCGAAGCCGCGGTCTTAACAAAAGAATGCCGCCTGGCCACTTGTCGCCGTTATATCTAGGCCATCGATAATTCAAAATAGGTTTAATATTTGGCAGGTACACGGGTTGTGGGTACGCACCAATCACTTTCTGAGCAAGAAAGAATAAGAATTTGGCCTTCAAGACCGACGCCGCCGTAGCAAACCGTTCGATGACGTCAAAATCGAGAACCCTTTGATAAAGTTTTTCGCCTTTTTTCGTAGACGCATTGCGGAAGAACGCTCCCACTATAATATCTTGAAAGGCAGCTCGAAAAACTAGCGCTTCAACCACGGGCACTTGCACAGCCATAGCTTCCAAAGCAAAGAGCCGCTGTCGTCTGCTGCCACTCTCAATATTGCACTCCAGCCGCGGCGCAAGTGGCGCTGCGTGCGGTTTTTAAAGCGCCCCCTATAGGTTCCGCACGGAGTGTATAGTAACGTTGCTCTACCCAGCTGAGACCGATCTCACTAAGCATTATAAGCATTCGTGACGCCACCATAACCCTAGCTCACAAGAGATAGGCCCCATTGTGCGAGATGGCACGTGCTGTCTCGTGCTCGGTTCGTGTGAGGAACTCCGCGGGGTGGTCGCGCGTGCAAAAAGAATACAGTTCCCATGATCTATGTCGGCAGCGGCGGCGTAGCAAAAATAACCGGTGAGATAGGTCTGTTATTGAGTTGACGACATTCGAATGTGATGACGTACCCTTGAAGAAGAGGAGGTCGTTCGCAGGCTTGTCTCAAACGATGCAGTATGACGAATGATGCCGTGACACCGCGCAATGCCTTTACGCCGCACGTCTTTCTTTCACTTTCAAAACCGATGCAGTCAGTTAGGGCAGTGAGCTATCCCAGTAGACTGCCCCAGCCATTTCGACATTCTTTCTATGGCATTTAAAAAAAAGTGAAGAGCGCGTATGCGCAGCTTTAAGTGGCGGACAAGCTGCGCGAGTGCACGGATACAAATAGCTTTGGCTAGAGCCACTAAATAATGAGGCTACGCTTCAATAACGACACTTGTCCTTATTGTGGCTTAAAATTATGGTTGCCAGTTGTCCGAAGCTTTATTTGAAAACACAGGAAACGGGTTTTCGTCCTCTAGAAATGTTTAAACAGTTCGCGACAGTGCGAAGCAATATTACTTGAGCTTTCTAACACAAAACCCAATGCCGAGAAAGTCTCACCTTTAAATCGGGACGATCGGCAGTTCCGTCTCTTCTGTACTGAGCACCAAGATAGTGGCGCCCACAGCAATTTTGGGAAAGAGAGTGCCGAAACTCTAACCGTAGCTCATTTAATGGCTCTAGCTTTGGCCATAGTTTCCTACATTGAGGACTATGCGTTGACTTCATAGCGACGGAAGATGGGGACATGGTCCCTAGAAAGACTGGCTATAAAAAAGTATTTTGCCCATTCGCAACTTACAGCGGTGGCGGTACAGCGGTGTGAGAATTGCGCTCCCTAGCTCCTGTACGATCGGCTTCACAATAAAGGTTCTTGCCTACACAAAGTCTCGAATACTGATCGTATAGAACGAAACTAGAATTACTTACGCGCCGCAGACCGCCCCATATTGCTGTTCTACAACGATCATCCAGGTGACAGCCATCTGGACAGACGGACGGACGGACGGACGGGCGGGCGGGCGGGCGGGCAGGCGGGCGGACGGACGGACGGACGGACGGACGGACGGACGGACGGGCGGACGGACGGACGGACCGGGCGGACGGGCGGGTGGACGGACGGACGGACGGACGGACGGACGGGCGGACGGGCGGACGGGCGGGCGGACGGACGGGCGGACGGGCGGACGGGCGGACGGACGGACGGGCGGACGGGCGGACGGGCGGGCGGACGGACGGACGGGCGGACGGACGGACGGACGGATGGATGGATGGATGGATTCGGCTTAGCCCTTTGGATCGGGCGGTATCTTACGCCGCCTAGCCATTTTGTTTTACCATTTAAGCTTAGAATATTTAAATGCGAAAACTATATTCACTCCGCACTGAAAAGAAAGTGAGGCTATAAAACCCCCTTGCCATTCGTTAATAAGAGAATACCTAGTTTTCTCTCGCGTTCTGCCACCATTCACCTAATCTTTGCTTGGTAATCTCTAGTCTTGAAATCCACTTTTCCTTCGCTGTCTCTAAAACCCAATGACTTTATTAAATCTATGTTGTTTTCGGTAGGCATAGGGTGAAGCCCTTTACAGTAGAGTATCAAGTGCTCAGCCGTCTCGTCCTCCTCTCCACAAGCAGCGCACAGTGTATCCATTTCCTGGTACTCCGCTCTGTATGTTCTGGTTCGCAAAACACCTGTCCTTGCCTCAAGCAACAATGAGCATCTTGATAGGCACCAGCGCGCCCCCTATAGGTCGTAAAAGTTGCGAATTGCCCCTGTCGGTGACTGCTGCGGAATAAAAGCACGCGGCGTCGTTGCGAGCAATCGGCATGTCAAAATTGGGCAATTGCCAATCCACAAAAGAAAAAAAATAATTCATCTGGAGGAAATACTACAATCACAAGCAAATGAACACTTCGCAGATGAATTATTCACACCTCCAGGCCTTCAGAAGCCTGAGGCGTTCTTGCCTTGCTGACCCGCCTTTGTTCACTGCTTTGATGTAAAGGCGGAAAAGGAGTAGGATGCCTTGTCTCACACTCATTTTCACGATGAAAATAATCCCTGGAGAAGGGGAACAAGAGGGACAAAGGACAAACAGAAATCTCCAAACACAGCTAGGTGATTGGTGCGCGACCGAAAAAATCCGCCTGGTCCGGGTATCGAACCCGGGACCTCTCCATTACAGGTGGAGCGCTCTACCAACTGAGCTAACCAGGGGTTAGACGTCAGTAGAGCAAACGGGTTTTATCAGCTGCCACCAGTCTAACACCAACAAGGGTGAAGCTTGCAATTTAAGGTTATGACTATAATGCAATTAAATGCAAAGGTGCAAGCGAGCTGGACAAGAATGATGAAAATAATCCCTGGAGAAGGGGAACAAGAGGGACAAAGGACAAACACAAATCTCCAAACACAGCTAGGTGATTGGTGTCATAACCTTAAATTGCAAGCTTCACCCTTGTTGGTGTTAGACTGGTGGCAGCTGATAAAACCCGTTTGCTCTGCTGACGTCTAACCCCTGGTTAGCTCAGTTGGTAGAGCGCTCCACCTGTAATGGAGAGGTCCCGGGTTCGATACCCGAACCAGGCGGATTTTTTCGGTCGCGCACCAGTCACCTAGCTGTGTTTGGAGATTTGTGTTTGTCCTTTGTCCCTCTTGTTCCCCTTCTCCAGGGATTATTTTCATCATTCTTGTCCAGCTCGCTTGCACCTTTGCATTTAATTGCATTATAGACGCATTTTCAATTTGTCGCACTCAACTAGTGTTTTTCCTATAAGGTATGCAGATTGCAGAGGTGTACGTTTTATACAAGGCGGGAGATAAACATAATATCTCCAGCTACAGACCGATTCCAGTATTCTCTGTTTTTTCCAAGGGCTTTGAGAAGTTTATAGATGTCAGGCTTACTATTATTTGTGAAACAAATATGCTTCTTACGGATTCCCTGTACGGTTTTTGGGAAAGGTCGTTCTACTTAATTGGCTCTTTTACAGCAAAGCGAAATTATCTTAAACAATATTGGAAACAAGTGTCTAACTTTAGGAGTATTTATAGATTTTTCTAAAGCCTTCAACCGGCTGAGTCACAAAGTTTTGTTAGAAAAACTATATTCTTATTTAATTCGAGGGCACACCCTGACTCTAAGAAAGCTGCTTGAGTTTCCGGCAGCAAAGTGTTGAAATAAACGGATATTCTTCAATGCTGAAAGCAGTTCAAACAGGAGTACCCCAAGGTAGTGTCTTGGGGCCAATGCTGTTTAACCTATTCCTAAATGATGCAGTTATTTCGCAAATCATGCCTCATTTGTCATTTATGTAGATGATACGAGTATTTGTTTTTTTCAGAAAAGAAGATTGAAAGTTTAATGGCCGATGCAAATATATGTCTAGAAAAGCTTAGTTAGTGGACCGTTTCTAATTCTCAAAAAATAAATGAATGTAAAACATTAGGCGTGATTTTTCACGAACATATGTTATGGGGCTCGCATGTTCAAAATCTTACTTTCTAACTCTCGAGTATCATAGATGTTTCATTTAAGCATCGCTATATATTACCATCTATACTTCGTTTCACTTTATCTGCGAGCGAAGCCAAAGCTAGAAGCGCGAGACCAGCGCTTTTTGCGTTTCTGCCCAGCTCGCGCGCTCGAGCAAAGCCTGAAGGCACGGAGCTTTCGTGCTCGCGCTTCCAGCTTTGCCTTCGCTCGCACATAAGGTGAAACGAAGTATAGTGTAAACTTTTTAATATACAATGCATGACTTAATTTTCGTGTATCATACTGCCATCTAGTTTGGGGAACTACGACAGGCAGGAACCTTAATAAGCTGTGTCTGCCGTAAAAAAGAGCACTTCGCATGGTAACTAATGTGTCGTATTGCGCAAAGAGTGAACCTCTCTTTTGTAAACATAAGGTAATAAAAATCAAAGAATATCTTAAATCTAAGCTAGCAACAATGTACGTGGCATCGCTTAAATTTCCTGATCACCCATTACGTCAAATTTTCAAATCAACTTTAAAAAAATGTTGCATATAGAATGCGCAGTGTCGGATCCTCGAGAGTTCCACGTCCACGAGCCAATTACGGACTTCAGATAATCCAGCACACACTTCGAACAGTATTGAACTTTTTTTCAAAGAACAAGGCGTCTGCATCAAACATTTAAACAAGAAAACATTGCGTGAAATGTTATTCTCCTAATAACATTTTTCTCGACGTGGTGTATATATGTCATTTTCTTTCTTTTTCAAATAATGTAATTCGATCCTGCTGACCAATCTGCCTGTATGGGGCAGGGACTTCGCCAAGCTGCACTTCTGGATCTTTTTCACCTGCCTTCATCGTTCATTTTGTATTATGGGAGTAAATAAAATGAATAAATGAAAAAATGAAAGAAATTTACTTGAGTATGCTTGTTGTTATCGCCACTGCATGCGCCTCATAGCTTAACGAAGTTTAATCTGTCATTGCTAAGAAGGCAGAGAAGTCAGCAATGCTTTTGTCTCATTACGTTTGCTGATACTAAAGAAGGTAGTGAGCGAGAAAGGTAGCAGCTACAACAACACGCCGATTACGCGCAAAGTCCCCTGCAACTTCATCCAAGGCGCTACAATCTTGCTACGTCAAGAGAGGTGGTCGAACGGGAGACTATCCAGTCTTTCTAGGGACCATAGTGTCGGCAAGCAAACGGCGCGCAGCATGTTCCTTTCGCTTCACACCGGACGCTACCAAAATCGGTATTGCCAGTGAACGGCGAGCTATTTATTGCCGTCTAGGGAATATCCCTGAGAAAATGCATCATGACGTAGTGGCACCGCGCGCATTCCTTTCACTTCGAAGAGTAATGGGACCGTGGCTGATGCAGCAAGCTATCGCAGAGTAACTATACCCCAACCAATCCAGAACCGCGTGACCTCGAGCTCCGCGAAGGGGAGAGAATAATCAGAAAATCCCATGCACTCAGTGCGTGATTCACTCTGATGGCTTGTAGCGTCCGCTTGATACATCTCGGCGATCTGGGCTATTCAGTTGACCAATCGTTTTTGTGTATTTGCAGATATCACGGGCTATTGCATCGTTTTACACGAGTGCGAAGACTGTATGCACTCGAGGCTCTATTTCACATAAGTGCGACGGAAGCCGAAGGCACCAGTACATTGATTCTATCATTTGTGGCCTGCACTGACGTCAAACAAGCTCAAATTTTGGTGGCCTTGCTGCTGAGCACATCCCCCCTTTTGCAGCAGCATAAACTTTGTAGCGTCGCATTTCTTTTTCGTTACAAGAGCAACTAGGAATGACTTCCGGCGTAATGCAGCGACGTTACGTGAAAGCTATGTATAGCGCCAACTCGGCCGAACTACGCTTCCTTGCTTTTCGAGCTACACGACGCTGTAGAATCTTAACTGAGTAGTATTAGCAGATTCACAGTTGTCACGGGATTATCATTAACGTCCGCCTTAATTTATGCAACAAATGCAGAAAAACAACGAAAACAGGGCGTTTCAACACAAATATTGCACGTCCCAGACAATTTAGAGGACTTTTTTAGCCGCAACAATAAACTAATAGACTAATCTCACCAGCCGGTTTGACTAAAGTCATGTTAGGATTGACTACACCACCGCTGCCGCATGGCATCGAGGCAGCTTTTTTGCACGCGTGACAACCACGCTGGAGCCAAATACTTTACTAGGGGGAATACATTCCACTCCTCTCAAATACAATAGCCTCGGCGCGGACAGGTTTTCTGGGCTTGGCGAGAGCCATCTATCGTCAGGGAGGTCTCGGCTATCGGGCGGTAAATGATATTTATGATGGTTGTTCTACATACCAAATTTATTGTTGTGGAAATGTGCGAGACACGTGCCGTGCGCTACTTCTAAGAATAACATGGCGTCTAAAATCTAGCTCAGTGGTGCGTCAAATACTTTGCTGCGCTGTGCCGCCATGATCTTCCCAAGGGTTGCAAGTTGCACGTGCCTCGTCCATCGATGCACCTTGCGTATACTTTTGAAACATGAAGGGGCTTTAGGTGGAATCGGAGACGACACCACCGCGGCCGCCGCGAACATCCACGTGCACTTATGCGTGGACTGGCGCGGACCTCCACTCCGTCAGGGCTGGATTCGGCCCTGTAGGTGTTCTGTCTAATGCAAATGAGCAGAGTGGAATGTATTCCCCCTAGTAAAGTATTTGCTGGAGCTCTTCCCGTGTAGAGCACGAGACAGCACGAACCCTCTCATGATCTGCCGTCTGCGCCTTCTGTGAACTAAAGTTTTGGCGGCGTCACGCGTGCGTTAAACTCTTAGTGAGATCCGTCTATCGTAATTTAATTATATTTTACTCGCACAAGAACTTGTGCGTCCACGGTGGAGTGTTAGACCATAGCCTCCTCTGTACTCACAAAGCCTGGCAGTTCGATGGCGGAGCCATAGAGTGCCCAGTCGCAGATTTGGAGCACGTGGGTCTGGTAGCACAGAGCATATCTCGGGGAGTCTGGTATTCTGCGCATAGCTTTGGCAGCGGCGAGGACCCGAAACATGGTATTCAAACCCGACGAGAAAAAAAGCGGTAGCCCGAGGAACGCGATAAGCACAAGCGGACATTCCATTGCTCGGGACCATAGAGTTATTATAATGTACGCTAGAGGTTCAACTGGCGCTTGTGTGCTGTTGCAAATTGAAGCAGACAGCAAGCAGTCGGAAATTGACTTCCGGTAATGTATTTCTATGGAAAAAAGCGAGTGAATTTCCTCTCTGCGCACGATTATAAGAGCAAATATCATGAATAATTCGTACGTACTAGGCACATTGGAACATTTCCCAGTCACGCAGATGAAATAATTGGTCAGTTACGGCGTTTTTATTTTAAAATCGTGGCATGAAAAACTGTGCTAAAACCGCTTCGTACATGTATTTATGTGCACTGTCGGACACTGTTAGCGCGAACACGGCGACGGCGCTTTCCAGTATGGGGGATATACGTGCCAAACGAACGAAGGACATGTGGAAAACCGAGAGAGACTGCAAGAACTACGCAGTAACACTGGATAAGTAACTCCTTGTGCTTGCAGATGATCAAAATAAATTGAAAGTCACGTTATATAGGTCCAGTTTCAATAAATAAGTACTGCTTTATTCTTTCTGCTCATGAATATGTGCGAAGATGCTTGTTCTGGGTTCAAATCATCACCCGCACGCTCCAAATCTTTGCAAATAGAGAGATGCCAGAGAACAGGTGCCCCATAAAAACTGCCCGACATAGGAAATAATAAGAAAACATACCTTTATTAGTTCACGTACTTTATTCTTTACGTTTCGAACGTTTTTTTTTTTTTTTTAACGATCGTAAAGATACACGACGGGGTCATTTTCATATAGTGACAGGACGGGCGTGTTAGCAATATATAAGCACCGACGGAATACTGGCGACCTTTGAACATACTCTACATTCCTTTCGATCGTTATTTTGCTTAGAATCGTCGCTCGTTTCTACATACCTGCCATGGAACAGAGGTTTGGGCCTGAAATATAGCGAAGTTTAACATCGTTCGGCGGTAAAGAAAAAATGCTGTAACTAAACCCATTACACTTTCACGATATTAATAAAGGCCCATACTATCCGGTACAAGCAAAATAACAAAAGTTATTCACGTTATTTTACGGCGAAGAGACAACATTCACGCACGTTTTCCCATAGGAATACACTGGAGGACTGGAAAAGTAGACTGCATGCTGTCTGCTTCAATTTGCAACCGGAAGTCCCGTAGACACTAGCGCCAGCTGAGCCTCTAGCGTTTATTGTAATAACTCTATGCTCGGGACAAGTGTGTTTCGGCGTCTCGCCGCAGCGGGGCGCCCGTTACATGATCTTGTCTGGCGCTCTACCTTTTCACTTTCGGCGGCCGCGTCTCGTGGCGATCTGCCAGGCTTTGTCAGTATAGAGGTGGCTATGGCTAGACCACGGTGTAAGATAATACTCTTCAGGTGAAGACAGCGCACTCCTCGCGCAGTGCAGATAAAGTTCGCCTTTCACTCTCTCTCTTTCTCTCTCTCACTACGGTTTCAAGCGGCGCCGGCAGATGACTCGTCGACCAGTGGGCACGGCACAAGACGGCTCGTGCCGCCTCATGCTCCACACGTGCAGAGGTCCAGCGAGGTTGTCGCTCGTACAGAAAGACCACGGTGTACCGGGGTGTCGTGGCAACGAGATAATATTTTTCGCTCTCACAGAGGTTTGCCGTTTGGCCGCCGGCGACACTGTCAGCCCCCGGCACGTAAATCCCCTCTATCCTGGGAAAAGTGGCGCCATTCATTGTTGTCGAAATGCTCGAGACATGTGCCGCGCGCCACTTCTGGGAGGAACATGGCGTCTGAAATCTAGCTAAGTGCTGCGCTGTGCCGCCATGATCTTCCCAAGGGCTACACGTTGCACGTGCTTCGTGCATTGACGCACCTTGCGCTACTTTTGAAACATCAAGGGGCTTTACCGGCACGGTGGCCGAGGAACAATGCAGCCTTTCAAATGGCCGTCGAACGAACACTATCTGATTCCTCGCGCCGCGCGTTCAGCCCCGCCGTGTCCTCACCTGAAGAGTATTATCTTACGCCGTGGGCTAGACTTAAGCAGAAAGGCGAAAACCCTTAAGCCGGGAAAGCACTGCTCATACTCCATGCAAACGACAGTCTGCAAACACGAGGCGCCGCGATATCCGAGGTTCGAATGCCGCGTGCCCAAGTTTTCTTTCTGAACTCATTGCCGTGCGGCACTCGTAGGGCGGATCTTGCAGTGACTAGCCTTCGAATCTTTACGCACACCGTTCCTTGTATGATGTATAAGCAGAGTGACCCCGGCTTTACGCGTGTGTGCCTGCTATACTCCGTTCACCCTTAAGCTCAGACTAGAAGCTTCGCATAAGTGTGAACAAGCTGGCTTCCGCGGCGCTTTCTTTGCGCGTGCCTGCGCGTTCAAATTTGTGTTAGCAAGGGCAGGAAGCTCGCGCTGAAGGCAGAGCTTCTAGTCTCAGCTTAAAGGCCGACGACCAGACTCGAGATTCTGCAAGGCAGAAGATGCTCCTGGCCATGGGGAGGAGGAAACGGCAACGGTGGACAGGGTAGAAGGGGGGAAAGGATGAAGCGAGGGAAAAGTGGAAAGCACGAACTGATCGTCCACTTTTAAGGGTGAACGGAGTGTACACAAACACGCAGCACTGACGTCAGTCCGCCATAATGGCGATGCTATTGGCAGGGCGCATGCGCAGACGCTTGGTTTTTGCGCCGGCGCAATGCCCATGAATGAATGGATGGATGTTAAGGGCTATGCCCTTTGTAACGGGCGGTAGCTTGCGTCACTTAGCCTCATGAAGGCTTGTTTGTAAACACGAGAGCACGCCGGTACGATGTCCATCCGGATCGAAACGAGCAACCGTGGGGATTGCACCCAGGATCCCTGGGTTCTGCCACGCGAGCTTTCGCCCCACGGGCTCAATGCTGGGGTGCGCTAAAACACAAATACATAAAGCCACTTACATATTACAAAGTTATTTTAATTATAGCAAAGAGAAATCTCGAAGCACAAGTCACAGCAGAACTTTATTGTTCACGAGTAGTGTCATTTCTACGTGGCGGTGTCCGTCTTTTTATGAGGCGGTATAGCATCTGCTACCAAATTGATGTGTAAAAGCTTGATCAAATTTCCCCCATGTAATCGGAATAGTTATAAGTCGTTGTTTTATGAATGTCCTCTGATATTGTAGATTCCAATGGGTTGGAATCCATCGTGGGCATCAACCTAGGTCGGTTGTCCACGAAAAGGTTTGTTTCTGTGGTGGAGAGTTCCGGCTCGGTCAAAAGAGTCATACTGCAGCATTCATCACCCTGTCTCATAAAGGTGGACACAAAAAGGATAAGAAGGAAAATGGCCAGAGGCACAAGTGAGAGTGTCATGAATATGGGGGTGACTTCACCAAGGCCGCCAATAGCTGGGCTGTGCTGCGCGACAATTATGGGCTGTTTAGATTCCGTCGACGCGGCTGGGGCTACAGCAATGGCGGCTGGATATAGAACTGATAGAGAAGAGGCAGCCGTACTTGTCAGCGGAACTGGTTCTGGAACTGGTTCTTGAAGCCAAGGCGGGAGTCTGGTTATTTCCGTCTCTTCTTTTGGCTTCCTGATGTGTTGGGGTGGTGATAACTTGTTGAAAAGTAGAGGTGCGAATGAACGGTCAAATGAGACACGCGTCGTTGAACTTGCGGGCGGTGTTGCCTCGCCTTGCAGCAGTGGAGGCGGGGGTAGAATGAAAGAATAAATGGACTGCTCCTCCGTAGGTCCTTCTGGGTTCACCGTGGAAGTTCCTCGTTGTGCCATATGGTTGGGGTGTACTAGAACTAAAACTGGAACCATACTAGTACACCATAATATGGTTGTGCCTGGTTTCGTTCTTTTCTTTTGTGTGGAAATGATGATTATCTGTTTGCTGTGACGAAGTGGCTTTTGTAATTAGTTAAGTGTTTCGTATGGCGAAATTGTGCCGGAGATGATATCTTTGAAACACGAAGTAATGTAGGTGCCGGCGCTATAAAGTCTGTTGAAATTAGATATTCTTAGAAATTACGTGCGAGAAAGACGGAGCCTAGAAACATGAGCATGTTTCCTTGAACGATTCAAGAGTGAACTAGAGTAGAGGTTGTGAGGTTAGGCGCCGACGCGCGCCATGCATTGTTGTGAAGCGGCGAGCGTGGAAAGGTCCCGGATGTACGCTGCGGCGCTCCCTTGACATGGGCAGGGTTGCTATCCTGGTCGCAAGCAAGGACGTGACATAACTAGAACTTTCGGTCGGAGCCTCAAACTAGAAAGAATATGGTTCGAGGTTTCGCCCCAACATTCGGGTTTTACGCACGCGGCAAGGTAGGATCTGACAATCCCCCCACGTTGCGATGGCGTGGCCGCACCGTTAGGGCGCAGAAAACACCGCATTTGCCCCAGTTCTTTTAGAGCCCAGCTCATAGGCGCTCGTTCCCGTGTTTTGCGGCGTCGCTGTCGGCGTAGCCGCCCGCTAAATTTAGCGGGATATTGAATTGGTGTTGATACCACGTGACGTCAATTTTCCCACTAAATCTAGCAGAGAAACTGAATTTGTTCATGAGTGACGTGACACAATGCCATGTGACGTCATTTTCCCCGCTAAATTTAGCAGGAAAGTGAATTGGTGTTGATGTCACGTGGCGTCAATTTACCAGCTAAATCTCGCGGGGAAACTGTGGGAGGAGGGGAGGGTATGGAGGAGGAGGAGGGGAGAGGAGGAGGAGGGGAGAACAAGAGGAGGAGGAAGAGAGGAGGAGGAGAGAAGGAGGGAAGAAGGGGGAGGAGAGGAGAAGATGAGGGGGAGGAGGTGGAGGAGGCGGATACCCTCCCCTCCGTATGCTACTGTCCTCCTCCTGAAGAGCTGTTGCGAAAAATCTCAGCGCGATTTGATTAGTAGCTACAGCTCGACGGTCATCATGATCGCTGTCTCTAGTCGCGCAGCTGGTCACACTGCGGTCGCACTGTGCTTTTCGACAAGCGATATTGTCGTCAGAAGCAATCGCCGTGTATCGCGGAGGTATATGCACGTGCTCGCGGAAAACCCGTCGTTACAGCCATTGGTAGAGCCATCGGTGCGCATCAAGCATCGCCGCCGTTTTTGACGCTCCAGAATTCTGCACAAAGCTTGTTTCACTTTTTGCAATCGAAGCAGAAGCTACAAGAACGAGCACATCACCCCGAATGACACTTGCGCTGCTCAAGCGAGCCTGCTCGACAGGGACGTCGAAAGCCCGGAGCACGTTCTTGTAGCTCCTACACTCGCGCTAGCTCACACTCATGGTGAAACAGAGAATAGGGTGTGTCGTCGTTACAAATCAAAGTCAAATTGGACGTTTTTTAGTGATTTATACAGCGTAAGGTTGGTCTGCCAGTAGGGGCGACACTGGTTTACACTGTAGATGAGCAATTTTGCCAGTGCAGTACGACTGCTAACCTGGGGTCTTTAACGTGCTCACGCAGTAGTGATACACGACCGCACGCCGGTACGATGCTCATCCAGATCGAAACGGGCAGGGGTGGGGCTCGAACCCAGGATCCCTGGGTTCTGCAGCGCGAGCTTTCGCTCCACGCGCGTCGAGCTGGGTGTGCGCTTCAGCCCACTCGGCCACCGATCCTTTTTTTTTTCTTTATTACATGGAAGAATAAACGATAGGATCACAACGTTGTCGTTCAGGGTTCACTCTACACAATCATAGTACACATGTTAAAACTCTTTGATGTCTTGAAGACTGTTAAACAGAGGCAGCCAGTCAGGAACTACTGTTTGAATATCATACACGCTTTTGACGCGGATTACAAGCTCAATGAAATGTAGGCGTACAGTTTTTGGGTGCAAATTCTCATTCCTTATGTCGAGGCGGG